>CAHIKZ030000602.1:2497500-2675000 GCA_903632075.3 Acanthosepion pharaonis
CAAAGAAAACGGAAGGTAGAAGAGAAAAAGAAAAAGAATAAGCCATTACCTATCTTTCGGAGATATCATTTGGTTTTGCAAGGGGAGCCACCTGTTGTTTGTCCAGAACTTGCTATGATAAAAGTTTGTTACTTGGACAGACTGTTGGCGACAGAATGCGATGATGTTGAGGAAGACAAAGAGATTCATTTGACCACCCAGATAATAACTCGGCGAAAATCCCGTTAATGAATCCCAGATGACATCAAGTTAAGATAAAGATTAATGTCCACAGTACGATTCGTGGTTGTTCTGGTCGATGGAAAAGAAAGAAAAGAAAAAGAAAGGTAATTTTTTTTTCTTTGAGCGATAATTGTAAACTGAGGCCAGTCTAGCCACAACCCACACTGCCGAGCGTTCTTGTTTGAATGGTGGCGGAGCGATGGGCGAAGGTAAACATATGAGAAAGAAGGAAACATGTTGACGCCCTCTGAGGGGGGATTGGTGAGATACCAATATGAGAAAAGAAGAATTTAGGAGGACAATTCTACAAGAACCCTTCTAAAACAGAAAGTAATTGACTTCCAAAAATGGGAAGTGATAAATTTTCCTGTCCGAAAACAAAGAAAATCCTTATTGCGGATTTGGAATTATCGAGCAGCCCAAACCACGACGGGGGCCCACTCGGTTTTGGTCGGCGTCCATATAAACGTCCCCAGAGCAACAAAAAAAAAAACAGACACAGCTGAAGACAGTGACAGTCACAACACAGTTGGTGACAGTTGGAGTCACAGAGATGAGTTGCAGTTGAGCTGTTAGCTGTGATACCAGCCTCGCAGGAGCTGTCTGAAAGATTTCCAAGCATTGCGACTTAGACCTCTACCCAAAAACATTTTTTTTAAGAACGACTTAGACTCACACCACCAAAACAATTTTTACGAATATCGCCTGAAGATACCAAAAACCAGTTTATTGAAAAACAACTTAAGATATTAAGACTCGCCTAAGAAACACAAAGTGTCACGAATCAATAGAAGCGGTTTGGGAGAAAGACGCAGTCCTGTATTCAGCAACCAGATATAAAGATACTTGTTATTCTTTTTTAACACACTTGAATCTTTTGAGTTGTTACTTTATTTTCTTTTACATATACTTGTGCGGTATCACCTTTGCCCCGGATTCGGCTTGCACTACGGCTCGACGCCTGATTGATTTCGTCTACCTAAGATCAAATCACAACGTGGGTAGGTTAGACTAGAAATCAAAGCAGTTACTTCGGTAACCAGACGTTGAACGCGAGCTGGGAACGACAAAGCTGATGCCGAATCTAACTAGATTTCCATCCGAATCAGCCAAGGGTTAGATCGTCACAGGATAGCACGGGAGCAGGACCAGGGTGACGTCACAGTTGGGTAGTATTTTAAATGGATTTGGGTGAAGTCGTTACAATCTGTTAGCATCTGTGTAGTGTTGGTAATTTTACTATAAATAAGTATTGGGATTTTTTTTAATATAAAAATTTATTAATGTTTTTTTTCATTATAAAAATGAATTTTTATACTTTTATAGTGCTTTGTTTATAGGTTCACTATTTGCCCATAGCTGGTACCCTAACGGGTGCTGCCAGGATGAACCAGAGAACAACAACAATTAAGAGGTGGTTCTATGCTCCTCATCCAATACCCCGATTAGAGGTCTTGCTGCTGGATCTTAGTTTATCGTCATACCGGCAAGGAATGACTTGTAAGGAATACATTTTAGTGCCCCTAAAACGAAACTGTTATCTTTTAATTACTATGGCTGATGCTACACCTCCACGAGAGAGCATCTCTTTGCACCTTCTTGGGCTCATGTTTTTCACTGACATGAAATATGGAGATAACATTGGGGAAAATCGATTCATTGTGTCGTGCCAGACAAGTTTTTCTCGTCAGAATCCATATTGTACTACAATTCGTCTGTGCATTGAACATTGCTACCATATCAGACCTGATGCTGCTACTAAATATCCCAGTCTGTAATATAACTGGTCTTGACCTGGCATCTCGGCTTCAGTCATTTTACCACTACCCATTAGGTTGTTTCCCTGTGTCTTTTCTATTAAATTTTTTTTTGTAGCAATTATTCTAGTAGGCTTTACTCTTTGGTACCTCGACTTTAAGAATTTAAGCTTTCTACGATTTCGAGTTCCAGTTGAATCCATTACATTCACTTACATGCTAATGCCCTTGAGAAAAGTATTAATCCTCTTCTTCTATTCCCAGCTATGGGTAAATAGGAAAACAGACCGGGTTCTATAGCCTTGGATGGCAACTGGTCTACTGCAGAAAGAAATGGCAACCTACTGCGGGGAAAAATATCTGCCTCGTCTCTCACATATCGAAAGATACATGATCGCCTAAGCGTGTATCACGCATGGCACAAAACTGACTGACTGACTAGATTGGCAACTAGACCTTAGCGTTTTACTGTCGAACTATCTGGATGCAACCGTAAGTTCTATTCTAATAGTTTCTTTACTCGCACTTCTCACCTGTGGAAATCTCTTCCGGTTTCTTGTTTCCAGAAAGTAAATGCAACGTCAATGGGCATCATTCGTCTTCCTGAAATGTGTTCTTTTATTGACCTTCCTCTTTTCTCGTCAATTCATACTCTTTCACTTCCAGTAACCCTTCAAGACTTAGTTGCATTATCGCCTTGCTTTTGTGTCAAATGGGGAATGTCCGAGGAAGACGGGTATATTATGCAGTCAGTATTTGTGGATAGGCATGTGACTTCAGGGGCGGAAGTAAGATGCACTGATACGGGTGAGGGAAGAAACGCCGACTGTTGGGCGCCTTCCTGTGTCTTTTTTGGCTCGCCTTGAGGCGCTACCTACGCCAATTGGCTCAGGCACATTAGAACGCCTCACTTGGACCGAATCATTGGCAGTTAATTAAGGTTGTTTATTTCATCTTACTCAAATTCCGATTGTACTTTCTTGGCTTGTCTCTCATTCTGAACTGAAGACGCCTACTAGAATGAGTTAAAACGCGTATCTCGGAATAGCTTTTGACTTTATCCCATTATCTCCACTGTTGTTTGAATATTATTCTACATCTTACTATCACCATATATATATATATATATATATATATATTATATGTTATTTATATATAAACATATTTAATTAAAATGCTCTAAATATTTGTGTATATATAAATCTTACTTATTATAAAACCCAGGTTTGTGTGTGTGTGTGTGTGTGTGTGTGTGTGTGTGTGTGTGTGTGTGTGTGTGTGTTGTTTTTTATATGGGATCGGATTTCCTACATTTTTCAACTAATTTCAACAAAACTTCACTTTTTTTTTTTTGGCAGGTAGTGTTTCTTATTGTCTTGCACATTTTTTTCTTTTTTTTACATTGAGAATGCTTTTAAAATTCCATTTACAAGACAATTGTTTATAATAAATTTCTTTTCAATCGGTAGACTCATAACGATTGAAAACAATGTTTTTGTTTGAGTTTGGGTTTGACCAATTCGTAAAAAAAAAAAAAAAACTAATTAAGACATGCGTGTCCGTCAACCTTAAACAATAATCTTTGTCAATTTTATTTTTCAGTCTTTATGATGGTCGATACTTGATCTATCTCTTACTATTACATCCCCGGGCAACGCCGGGCAACGCCGGGCTCTACTGCTAGTAATGTATAACAATAATATATATATTATTGTTATACGTTGTTTATATATACACACATATTTAAGTAAATTGTCTATTATATATTTGTGTATATATGAATAATGTATAACAATAATATATATATATATATATATATATATATATATTGTTGTTATACTTTATTTAGATATATACATATTTAAGTAAATACTCTGTTTATGTATTTGTATATATATATATAAATAATGTATAACAATAATATTGTATATATATATATATATATATATATATATATATGTATATATTATTGTTATACGCTATTTATATATATACACATATTATAAAAAAATTTTGTTTTCTTTTTTTTTCTTCACTCTCCTACTAACCCTTGTGCCAGACACAAAATTTAGTTGGCAGAAGAAACGATAGCTGCCGTGAGTAAGCGCAAGTTAAAGATACAAGACAAATCACTGCGTAAAATTTTAAAACCAGGAAAAAACATTTATTGTACAATTATTTTACAATAAGCACAAAGGTACGAACAAGAACAAGAAAGGTTGCACAAAAATTTCCTTCTGTGCGCCTAACACGGCAGGATAACAATATTTTCCTGGGGTTTCTAAAAAGGAAATACCCACAGAAACAAGCTATGAAATTAATTGTTTAGTCCAACTCCGGTTTTTTAAAATATTTAGACCCTTTAAAAATACAAAAGGATAAAGTTTTAGACCCTTTCCAAAAATACAAAAAAAGGGATAAAGTTTTTAGAGAGACCAACACTTAGCAGAACGGACAAAAGCACCCACCTCCTTTCTTTGAAGAATTTGCGTTGACAGCAGGCTGGGTTGGTTTTGGAAAAGGTTGGATTTGGTAGTTGATTTGGTATTTGAAGAAAGGCTGATTTATGGCCCACTTGCCGGTCAATGTAGAGAGAGGGTGTTAAGTGGTCTGCGAACTGCGTTTCGTCTCAGAACTCTGCCTCAGTTCCCTTTCGTTAATTTTTGGTTCCAACGATTTCGTTTCTCTGTCCTCTCTTTCATTTGAAAAAGTCGGCTCCACTCGGGGCCATCCGGAATTTCTACGGGTCTCGAAAACTTAATTTTCATTGGCCAATATATGAAAAAGGCCTTCAAAAATTTCACTTTTGGCGGCAAATCTTGATCCAAACCGGTCATAAATTTGACACAATTTTACACAAGAAAATCAGAGTTTGGCAAACAATTTTGGCGGCAAATTCCTGACCCTAAAGAGTCATAGCTTTTTCCTTTTTTACACACACCGTCCGGCTTACAAAAAATACACCTTTCTCAAAAGACGTGTCAATAAACAAAAAAAAAAAAAAACACCTAGACAGTCTTACATTTGACATTTTTTTTTAATTCTTTCTTTAAATAGAAATAAATTTTTTATAATATTTAAGTAAATGCTCTGTTTATATATTTGTGTATATATAAATAACAATAAAATATATTAAAATAATAGTCGGATTTAGTCTCTCTCTCTCTATATATATATATATATATATATATATATATATATATATATGTGTGTGTGTGTGTGTGTGTGTGTGTGTGTGTATGTATGTACAATAATCCTTTGTGTATAAGGCGCAGGTTTTTTTTCATCGAAAATCTTGCTCTAAAGTCTTCTGCGTATTATATTTTAGCTTAGAATTCAATCCATTTTTCTCAGGATTCAAAACACAAAATCTTGTCAAATTGGCTTTATTTGTTTACCTTTGAGATCATATCCCCACTTTTGTTCGAATATTATTCACATCTTGCTATCACCATATATATACATATATATATATATATATATATATATATATATATATAGAGAGAGAGAGAGAGAGAGAGAGAGAGAGAGAGAGAGGAAATAGAGGGGGGTCGGAATGAGAAATCAAAGAGCAGAGTTCGAATTCCAGTCGAATCCTTTTCTAATACCCTTTAGAAAGCTATGAATCCTCTTCTTTTCCCTCCATCTATGGGCAAATACACTTAGAAAATAAACAAATCTGAATTCAAATCCTGCAGACGGTTGTTTGGGGACCTTGTGCCACATAGTGCACCAGCTCTCTGTATTCAGCCCTTCAAAAAGAGTAGTTGGTTAGCTACAAATCCTTCACCCCTATAATCAAATCATATGTGCTGGTGTCTGGCTGGCGGTTCCTAAGAACTGAGCTGCTCCCTCCTGATACGTCGAGAGGGTCCACCATATCTATCTATCTATCTATATATATATATATATATATTTATATATATATATATATATTTGTTTGAATAAAAAACAGACCACTTTAAGGTTCCATGTAATAAATTATTTCACCACAGCCCTTTTAAGGGCTCTGGATCATCAGACTTTACTTCCAAAGGTTGAAATGAAAAATGCAAAGAAATTTACACATTTTTGACGGGCCGTATTAAGCATATGTATATTAACGAAGTGGGGAAGTGAGGGGGGAGAGAAGACGAAGTGAGGAAGTGTGGGGGGAGAGAAGACATGAGTGACTTAGATGTACCATTTCAATTCTTTATCCCTAACCCCACTTGGTGTGGGCTAGACAAACGCTTCACTTGACTTATGTTATCTTTAGATATGGATGGGTAAGGGGTGAAGAGGAAAGTCGACATAAAAGGAAGAAGATACAATAAAACAATGATGAGAGAAGGTTTCACTCAATTTCTTGGACGCTGTTATTTCGCATTACTTTATAGGGTATATTTGGGGGTTAAAGTTTGATATAAATCTAAATGTTTACAAAATCTACGAAGAATTTAATTCGATGTTTGTTGGAGTTTTGGCTATTTTCTCTGAAATAGTCGATTGGAAAAAATTCATAGAAAGTATATTGAAAGAATGATTCATTTTATATCTAGTAATCTTTTTTATTTTCCTAAACTTTTTTCTTGTTGATTATTAAGTTGGCATCTATCCGTTTGAGTTTTGTTCATAAATTAAACTCGTGACTATATATATGTCACTAGCAGTAGAGCCCAGCGTTGCCCGGGGATGTAACAGTAAGTGATAGATCAAGTATCGACCATCATAAAGACTGAAAAATAAAATTGACAAAGATTATTGTTTAAGGTTGACGGACACGCATGTCTTAATTAGTTTTTTTGTTTTTTTTACGAATTGGTCAAACCCAAACTCAAACAAAACATTGTTTTCAATCGTTATGAGTCTATCGATTGAATAGAATTTTATTATAAACAATTGTCTTGTAAATGGAATTTTTAAAGCGTTCTGAATGTAAAAATAAAGAAAAAAGTGTGCAAGACAATAAGAAACACTACCTACCAAAAAAAAAAAAAGAAGTGAAGTTTTGTTGAAATCGGTTGAAAAATGTAGGAAATCCGATCCCATATATAAACAAACAAACACACACACACACACACACACACACACAAACACACACACACACACACACACACAAACAACCTGGGTTTTATAATAAGTATAACCTGATATGAGTTGTCCCCCTTTCAATCTCGTTATGCGTCTTAATCGTGTTTTCAAATTGTTTCCGTGCAAAAACAATTGTGTTTATCCAATTTTTGGCGCTGTCAGAACCACCACAAGGTAATTTTACGTAGTCATGTGAAGTTTTGTTAAAATCGGTTTGAAAATGTAGGAAATCCGATCCAATATATAAACGTACAGACACACACACACACACACAATCTGCGTTTTATAATAAGTAAGATTTATATATATATATATATATATATATATATATATATATATATATATATATATATATTTAAAAAGTACAATTGATATATATTGGTTAATAAGGTACAATGATATTGTAGGGAGATTATCAATATTGTCAGTGAACATTGCTAACAGGCGCTTTCGTGAGGGCCTCGACTTCACAGAAGATGGAAAATGGTGGAGAGTGTGTTGTCGGTGAAGAAGAGTAAGGCGAATATCTTCATGTCGATCGAGCAGAAATGGATGAGCTCGTCTCACTGACTACTTATCAGATTCAATCGAATTATTCAAGTCGAATTTCGGATATTAGTCGAACCACCTTGTCCCGTCCCCTTAATATGATTGGGGACGATTTATACTGGTCGCAAAATCATTTCCTATTACGAAGAGTCGTGATCTCACGGTTGGCGTATCTAATTAGCTTTTGCGTTCGTTCCTCCGCTTTCGGGGAATTTGCCTGTTCGGTTGATAGCATAGTTTTCGATCGAGGCCTCAATCTTGCCGCCAGAGAGTTGGTAATATGGCTTCGTTCCTATATCGGCTTGGGCCGCAATACATAGATTTATGAAACGGTTTTTGCAGAAATGGCAGTTTGGTAAACATGAACTCTGGTAACCACGATTTTTCGAACACACTGTTAATGAAATTGTCTCTTCAACAAACGATTGCTATTCGAATTCTCGCTTCAATAAAATGGTATCATGTGTCTTCAGAATGTAAGCGAATATGCCTTTCCACGGATTCCTTTGCTTTATTATCTGTGAATTGCCATGGCTTCTCTCTTCTTTGATTATCTGTGAGTCGCCGTGCATTCTTGGGAAAAATAGTGGAGTGGTTTCCCGTTGCCTTCTCCACAGACTCCTTTTCTTTATTATCTTTGAATTGCCACGAATTCTTTGGAAAGGTATTGCATAGGTTACCTGATGTATTCTCCATAGTTTCCTTTCCTTGTATATCTGTGAATTGCCATGACTTCTTGGGAAAGACAGTGGAGTGGTCTCCCGTTGACCTATCCACATGTTCCTTTTTTGTATTATCTGTGAATTGCGATGAGGCTTCGGATAGATAGTTATGTAATTTCTCACTACGTTCTCTACATCTTCCTTTACTCTTTGAATAATGCGCTCTTTAGCGCCGGGGGTGGGGGGCGTCGTCAGTGATGTTCTGAATTGGTTCATTGGGCAGTTTCGGGTCTTTCAAACATCATACTCCCCCTCACCAAATCAACCCCATCAGAGCTAATCAGTCTCTGATGCGACCCCCATCTAAATTAACAGCCTGCAGATACTGACTTATATTAGGCAAACCATACCCCACCTGTCAGGCATTCGACTGGAAGTTGACCAAAAGCCAATGGTGTGAGCTCTATTTAAGTTGTTTATGGGGGATTTTTTTACTTTTTCTTTTTTTTTATGTGGATATATTTATGAATAGAATTCTGAATTCTTATATGGCCGCGTGTAAATATAGAACAAAACTTTGGAGGCCACTCCATAGAATTCGAAAGATCACCTAACAATTAAAGGTTTCCTTTTTATCAAAAATAATTTAATAATTGACCTCAAACCAGGGAAAATTTCTCTTCCTAAAGGGCTTTATCATACATTCAATCATATATTCCCACTGTCTTCAAATTGAGCAATGGTGAGAGGAAAAAGATCATTCAGGCCTTGAATAATGGTACCAACATTCATACCCTGGCTTCAATTCCATTCATGAACTATCAAGGAAACGGTGAATAATATTAGGGATTAGTAGAGAGGAAAAATGGATTAGCAAGTCACAACATGAAGAGTAATCATCAATTCAACTTAGAGCTAAATTTATAAGACGTTTATCAAGGGAGAGAGAAGTTTCACCAATGACAGTCCAAAGAGCAGACTTGAAAATGAAATCATATGTGAAACCTGTGAGGAACCTTGTTACTCTAGGGCTATAGGGATGGGTTATCCGCCCTAGTAGTCTGGTTTCATCGAATACGTGTCGCCAGCTATTATATATATATATATATATATATATATATATATATATAGCGAGAGAGGTGGGTAAAATTCGGGAAACATAGGGATAATTTATTAAAAGTATAATTACACATAAAAATTGTATTTACTATTTATTTAATAGTTGTATGTGCTGTTAAAATGTCCTTCTTTTTCATTAATTTCAGCATATTACTTTGAATATACGCTCTTTAGCGCTAGGGGAGGCGTCGTCAATGATATTCTGAATTGGTTCATTGGACAGTTTCGGGTCTTTCAAACATCATACTCCCCCTCACCAAATCGACCCCATCAGAGATGATCAGTCTCCCGCCCCCATCTAACAATTAACAAATAATTAACAGCCGGCAGACACTAACTTATATTAGGCAAACCATACCCCACCTGTCAGGCATTTGATTGGAAGTTGACCAACAGCCAATCGCATCAGCTTGCGGCCTCAGCCGAGATTGAACTCACTACACCTTTCCAGTATTCCTTATCTGTCATAGCTAATACTTTGATTGGTGTAGTTCGTAATCTTGTCAAATTGCTGAATTCTTGATGCTTCGCTAGGGCTATCAAGGGTGTTTTTATCGTGACACCATCACTAAATGGATTGCCAACCAAGGCTCGGAGAGACTCCATTCAGCCTCCGCAGGTTTTGAATTCAGAGTTTTCCTTCTCCTAGACCAGTTGCCATCCAAGGCTATAGAACCCAGTCTGTCCTGCTATTTACCCATAGCTGGAGGGAGAAGAAGAGGAGTCACACCTTTCCCAAGGATATTAGCATGTTAGTGAATGTATTCCTCAATCCAAGCCGTTATCCATTACTCCACCGTGCCTTCCAATCACAATGGTGTGAGCTCTATTTAAGTTGTTTACGGGGGATATTTTTTTACTTTTTCTTTTTTTTTATGTGGATACTCGTCGGATACTCGGATGGTCCAGCGAGCTTTTTGAAATTAACTTCAGTATCTCGCTGATGTCTGAGTCGAAATCGTGCCTATTATCTGTGAATTGCCATGACTCTTCGGGAAATAAATTAGCGTGGTTTCCCGTGTCTTGTCTGTGATTCCGAATTCAGCGAAAGTTTTCAAAGCCCAGTTTACCCACAGACGCCATATCGCAAGCCTAGCTCTACTCTATCGCTATTTCCATGGCAAATGTTCAGATCATCTCCATTCTTTCATTTTACCAGTTCAAACCTTTACTGCTAGAGTACGCGATGCTGGTACATAGTCAAAAACATTTTACCCTCCGTCTCCCTTAGGTAAGGATAAAGTTCCATTCAGATAGCCTTTTCCTAAACCCCCTTTTTTGGGACGGACACCACGTGGATGATTCCCTGAATACGACATTCTGAACCACTTTATGACAAGCGTCAATCATTAATCGACCCTTCACATTATCATAATCTTCACTTCCTGTACGTTTCTCAAGGCCAGTAAATTTTCTTTTCCAGTATTAATGAAAACAAATGCCCATCAAGACTGGATTGAAACATAACAATTTCTGATTTTCTTCAGAAAAATTGTTTCAATAGAAAGACTTTATAAATTTCAACCAAAAGCAGCACTTGCAGCATGGTCTATGAATGTCGAATGGTTCCTTATAAGGAAACAGCTAATATTACCATGAGAGATGAGGAGAACGTATACTACACTTTGATTGCCAGGGAGCGTAGAAATGCCTACCTCGTGTAGAACTGGCTAATATGTCAATGAATGTGGAATGTTCCCATATAAGGAAACGTCACATATTACAATTACCATTAGAGATGAGGAGAACAGTTACAACACATTGATCTCATCCCGATTCTCAGGAACCGTATAAGGAAGCGGCACATATTACAATTACCATTAGAGATGAGGAGAACAGTTACTACATTTTGATCGTATCTCGATAACCAAAAAGCGAAAAATGCCTAACTGGTGCAGCATTGGCTGCCTGGTCAATGAATGTCAAATGGTTTCTTACAAGGAAACAGCTAATATTACCATGAGAGATGAGAAGAACAGATACTACACTTTGATCTCATCCCGATTGCCAGGGAGCGTAGAAACGTCGAACTCGCATGGCACTGGCTGTTCGGTCAATTAATGCCGAATGTTTCTAGATAAAGAAACGGCTAATATTAGCATTTCGATTAGAGATCGAATTCTGATGGCCAAGGAGCGAAAAAGTACCTAACTTGTGAAGCATGATGTTACTTTGAGTGAAATAAAATAAGGGTGAAAGAAAAAGTTATTGAGGAGAAAGGACAATAAATTAAAACAGAAATAAAAAGAGGAAGATTGACGTTAAACACAAATTTTTGACAGTAAAGCAGGAATTCAAATGAAATTACATAAGACATGAAATAATTAGGATACCGCCATTCCTACTACCGTCGTTTCTACCCATTAAGCATCAGCCGACAGTAAAATAAGAATTTTACGGCCTAGTGACACATGATTGGTAAAAATTATTTTAATTAATTATTTTATGTCCTGAAATATCTAATTATTTTATGTCTTAATTTGCCCTACATTTTCGTCTCTGGAAAATTATATTGAGCATAGTTTTTATTAATTTAAGCCGTTCTTTGGCAAATATTAATTTTTGTCAAAAGTTAGATTTTGTAAAGTGTGTGTATATATATATATATATGTGTGTGTGTGTGTGTGTGTGTGTGTGTGTGTGTGTAAGTAAGTTCTCAGAATATATCTGTGAAGACAAATTGAATAGATGATCGGGAAATAGCACTTAGTCCCTGCCGTCGCCTTTCGTCATCCGACTTTATCCAGGCAAAAAAATGATAAACAAAAGTGAAATGATGTATAGTCACAAGAAAATCAAAAATTTTAAAAGACGCTCTTTAGGGATATTAGTAATTTTTTTGACTAAGTGCGTTTTATTTTTTTGGTTTTTTGTTATTTTTTAAAAAAAGAAAAGAAAAAAGTTACTAATATCCAAAAAGAGGTTTGCACAAGCGCGTCTTTTAATTTTTTTTTCATTTCGTGTAACTGTACAACATTTCGCTTTTGTTTCTCATCACTTGCCTTGAAAAAGTCAAATGACGAAACGCGTCGGCAAAGACTAAGAGGTATTTTCCGGTTTTTATATATATATATATATAGATAGATTTTCTAAGCGTAGCTTAGATGTGGCACAAGACCGAAAGTATAGGGTACCAAGTGAGGATCGAACTCACAACTCAGTCGCAATTGTTCTAGAAAGACAAGCGTGCCAACCATTACTCCGCCTCGAGGTGCACATATATATATATACATATATATATAATGAGCAGGATCAAATAGATAATGAAAAATTTGAGATAGATAGATAGATAGATAGATAGATAGATAGATAGATAGATAGATAGATAATGAAAAATTTGAGATAGATAGATAGATAATAAAAAATTTGAGATAGATAGATAGATAATGAAAAAATTGAGATAGATAGATAGATAGATAGATAATGAAAAATTTGAGATAGATAGATAGATAGAT
Organism: Acanthosepion pharaonis; assembly: GCA_903632075.3. Classification (NCBI taxonomy): domain Eukaryota; kingdom Metazoa; phylum Mollusca; class Cephalopoda; order Sepiida; family Sepiidae; genus Acanthosepion; species Acanthosepion pharaonis. The sequence goes on from CAHIKZ030000602.1 coordinate 2,510,338, forward strand.
AGATAGATAATGAAAAATTTGAGGTAGATAGATAGATAATGAAAAAATTGAGATAGATAGATAGATAGATAGATAGATAGATAGATAGATAATGAAAAATTTGAGGTAGATAGATAGATAATGAAAAAATTGAGATAGATAGATAGATAGATAGATAGATAGATAGATAGATAGATAATGAAAAAATCGAGCGATGTGTACATGCAACTTTGCGTCTGTTTATTCAAACACATGGAATATATATATATATATATATATATATATATATATATATATATAATGAACAGGATCAGATAGCTAGATAGATAGATAGATAGCTAGCTAGCTAGCTAGATAGATAGATAGATAGATAGATAGATAGATAGATAGATAGATAGATAGATAGATAATTTCTCAACAGATTCACTGTGTTTCTACAATATTTCATATTGGTCATCAACCTTTCGGACAATTTCATTCCAATGCATTCATCCGAAATTAAGGATCATATTTCCTTACCACTTCACCCACCCACCGACATCTTCCCGGGCTGACGGCAGGGGTTCTGCGTGATTATCACTCAAGTCAAGTTGTTGTCGACAAGGGCGAACAATCTTCGCGCTTGTGAATCTTTCCGTGCAATCATGCTATTTCCATCTGGCATGTTATATATCGTCGGACGATGTCAGATTTCGTTGCATGTCTGGAATCGAACGCCGTAAAATGATTATTCCAATTAAATCCAATAATGAACTGCTTCCTTAGACTCACACAAGAGTTGTCCATATAATTTGGAACCATTCTAATTAATTTAGCTTCAAATTCGCGCGATTTTATGTCCAAAACATGGGCGCCTTATTATTACCATTGTTCAGAACCTAACCTTTCTGTTTATGTGCAAGAAATTATTAAAGTTGAAAATGATATTTGCACAAACAAGTAATGTTTTTTCGCTATCCTCTACCAGCCGCAATGATGGAGAAAGCATTACCTCGAACCATCGGCAGTGAGACACGCTGCAAGAGCCACTCCGTTTCGCGAGGCTCGTCTCTTAATCGAGACGCAATCGCGCCAATCCTCTAAAGGAATGCCATCGAACGAGGGCCAGTAACCTCAGAAGTCTCCACTGCCACAGGAGTAAAAACAAAAATCTAGCAGCAAGAGAAGAATATTTAACTATTTTTTTCATCTCTGCGTCCCGGGCGACGGATCCTGGCTCAATCCCGGAACTGATCAAATTAACGACCGAAAATGTATCCGCACAGGTCGCGTCCCAAATCAACGACTTCCCCATTTTAAAATTTTATTATAATGATTTTATTATATTTTTAGATTGATATTCCAAGCGTAGCTTAGATATGGCACAAGTCCGAAAGTATGAAACAATCGGTGGGGATCGAACTCACGAATCAGTTCTAGCAAGACAAGCTTGCTAACCATTACACTGTCTCGACGAAACCCTGCACGACTTATTATACATCGTACACTAGCCTAACATCGTTGTTTGTGTTAATAGAACGTAAAATTCATTGAAATATATTCGCTTTATTTTCGCTATTGGTTGTCCAGTGTTTTCAGGAGTGATCTTACCTACTGGGATTTGCAGGTGATATAATGGATAATGGCTCACAGAGAATATTCGGAGAGCTGTGTTTGTCATAGGATTCCTGTTCGTTATATGAGATCAGTTCAAGAAGTATCGGAATTCTTGCTATGGTAACAGGGCTCAAGTACGTAGTGTGAAGCCGCTTGGAACAGTCTCACTTTGACCCCTGTCACGCATAAACACTAAGCTATAACGTTCATAGGCCTGCTTGGAAAGAAATTGTAGCGTGTGGTCGACTTGCCACATCACAGAGCTTCTACTAGTGATCATGCAGTAGTTTTTAGCCAAGGACATCATTCCCCAGGTCTGACAACCATCATAATCCTCCAAATATCGTCCCTCGAGACATTTTGCTCTCGGAAAATCAAATTCCTTAATAGGAACAAGACGTCTTGGAAATTCAAGAGAATGTGACGAGATAGCTGCTCGCTATCCCCCAAAAGAATTTCCAGGAATGCTTGCATCACTAGAAACGATGATGGATAAAGTGTGTGGCTTTAGAAGGAGACTACTTCGAAGGAGATTAAATTCCGAAGTGATATTTGCTGCGAAGACCAGGTCCACGGTGTTGCGCCTAGCGTGGAATCCACATTGGCTCTCTGCGTGTAGGTCACGTTCCAGGTGTGCGTTGAGATGGAAACGTCGCTGGATAAAGTCTGTGGTTTAAGAAGAGGATTACCTCGAAGGAAATTACATGCCGAATTGCTATGTAGTTTTATTTCTATAGCACTTAACTCAATACTTTTCCCTTTATCCCAAATACCCTTAGAAAAAGTACTAAATTCATCTGTTCTTTCCTTCGTAGAAATAGTAGATCAGACAGAGCGCTTCAACTTTGGTTGTTAACCAGTGTAGAAGAATTACAAGTATGAATTACGTCCTGGGTAAGACGATAAACTACATCCGGCAGCAAGGCCTCTGATCAGGAGGTTTTGAGAAAGGTGGAACCACCTCTTAATTGCTCGTGTTCTCATGTCCACCCTGACCCGGAGTGGTTTTGATGTGAAAATGTTTTCGATTAATGGTTTTCATTATAGAGCGTTTCCCCCATTAAATGATATTGCAGTGCGATCGAAAAAGCTAATAATCGATTGGTGCAAGGTCAGGTGAGTATGGTTGAGGAGCGTGGAACGACCTTTTAACTGTCATTGTTCCCAGGTTCAACCTAACCTGACCGCTCTGAGTATGATGATAAACTTCATCCGCGTCCTGGGTAAGACGATAAACTAAATCCGGCAGTGGGGTGGTAGCACCTGCTAGGGTCCCAGGTATGGGCAAATAGTTAACCCCCAAACTAGAGTCAAAAAACTATGAAAATCTACAAATAGATTTTGATGCCATCAATACATTTTTGTAAAAAAAATATTAGCAGCAATACATTATTACAGGCAATGCAATTGTCCCTGATCTGGCATCTCGTCTAGAGTCGCTCTCTCACAGACCTGCCGTCGCCTCTCTCTGCCATTTTTTACAAATACTTTCATGGTCATTGCTCCGATGAGCTGCCTTCACTGGTTCCCAGAATTCATGAATTCAAGCGTCCTACGAGGCTGGCATGCCGCTCTCACCCTTTCACTGTTGAAACTGTTACATGTATCCGCCTCTACTACACCAATAGCTTAATATCTCTCACCTCTCGCCTGTGGAACTCCCTTCCCTTTTCCTATTTCCCTGATAACTATAAACTCCAACTATTCAAATGTAATGTCAATTGACATCTCCATTTGCATTGATCTTTCCACTATCCTTCTCCTCATCCTATCCTCTATCACTCCTATCTGCTCTCGCTCCAAATCCTCTAAAAACCCCTCGCGTGTTAGTGGTTACCCGCCTTGCTTGAGGTGAAATGCTTATAAAATATATATATATATATATATATGTGTGTGTGTGTGTGTGTGTGTGTGTGTAAACTATACATTTAAATGTATATAAACTATATATTTAAATATATATAAACTATATATTTAAATATATATAAACTATACGTCTAAATGTAACCCCTTGCGTGCTAGTGGCCTCCAGCATTGTTTGGGTGAAATGCTTATATATATATATATATATATATATATATATATATATATATATATATATATATAAACTATACATCTAAATGCATATAAACTATATATCTAAATATATATAAACTATACATCTAAATATATATAAACTATACATCTAAATGCAACCCCTTGCGTTCTTGTGTCTTCTCGCCTTGCTTGGGGTGAAATGCTTATACATATACACACACATATATATATATATATATATATATATATATATATATATATATATATATATATATATATATTTGAAGAAAATAAATATTACCGGCAATGAGAAAAAGTTTTACCAGCAATATATTTTTTGGAAAAAAATATGACCAGCAATAAAAATCTTGTCCGCATTAATTAACCCATTGAGATGTTGATATGCCGTAAAACAAAAGCAAACCAAAGTTATAAAACCATCACGGTCGAAAAATGCTCCTTCTATTTTTCTTTGAATAAATTAATATTCCCTATGAATTGACTGGGTTTCTCTTTTTTTTTTTTTTTTTTTTTTTTTTTTTCGCAGATGGAAATCCGGTGCTGATTAAATTAAATCACTTGAACTTCCGACTGATATCTTTTCAAAGCCATGTCCCTTTACGGCAAAAATATCTCCCCACTGGTTCTTTTATATTCTACGAATTGCCATGTGTTCTTTGGAAAGATAGTTTTACGGTTTCCTTTTCCACCGTCTGGAATCCAAAGATTTTTTTTTTTTCGTGAATTAGACAAAATGCCGCCTAAGAAAAGAGAACCTAGTTTGCTCTGTTATTTAACCTATAGCTATGGGGGGGTCAGAAGAAACGAATTCGTTCTTTTTCTCAAGGGCATTCGTGGATACGTTAACACAGATGGCTAGGCTGGTATTATAACGCTGCGAGCCGATTCAACTTTCCGCTACGTTATGTTAAGTACACATCGAAAAAAAAAAGGAGCCCTAATACAAAAGCGGCTATGTTTCTCAATCTGTATTCAAAGATGAACAGAGTGGGGAAGAATGGTCCGAAATATTTGGAAATTACCTCTTCTACAGTCCGGTATGAATAGACGAGATATCTCAGTGTTCACAGCAGGAAAAAAAAAAAACTATAGCTACTCTATATGGGGATATTCAAAAATATCGGCTTAACTTTAAAAAGTCCTGTCATTCATTATTTACATTATTCGGACTATTGTCCTCATCTGTGTTGCCATATATATCACAACGTTTCGGCCGTTGTACGCTCCGGCCTTCTTCAGGTAGTTGGAATGTCGAACTGAACCCTTTATTTCGCTCGCTGGGGTAGACTTGTTCTAGTTCCACGTGCCATGCCTAATGGATATCAATTATCTCCGGTTAATTCACCTCTCCAAGATCTCCACTGCCTTAACAAGGTATTGAACTCAAAACTCTTTGGGTCCTGTTACTGGATCTAACCAACGCCTTTATCCACTGTGCCATGTGTCCTTAAGGACACGTCACAGTGAATAAAGGCGTTGGTAAAAGAGTCCAATACCATTCTTAGAAACTAATATTAAGAATGTATGTGCTTATAAAACCCAGAAACATTTCAAAATAAGTTATTCCAAAATTCGCTTGAAAATTAAACAGTACTAGGGATTTTAATTTAATTCTATAATTGTCGTGGAGTGATTTCACAGTGGAGGCTTGTATTTGTACTAAGTCGGTCCTAAAATAGGTTCGACGTACAAAACGTTAGGAACTTGATATAATAGGTAATGACGCAGTAATCTAATTGGGGTGGCTGATACTTTAATATCCGACTAACGGTCGGCCGACATCGACTGACTGTCCGACTGACTCCTACTTATTATAGGTGGGAAAGTCTATTAACTATAGAATAGGTGTGTTCCACTATAACAATAATTAAATTTGAAGCTTTTAGTTTCTGTTTTTGAAACCTGGTAATTCCTATGTAGCGATGGAAACATTTTTAAACTAGTAAATTTATATATATATATATATATATATATATATATATATATATATATATATATAAGCTTTATTTCAATCCTTCATGAGCTTCCGATCCTTAGCTATGATTAATTAATGATGAGCATATCATTTACGTTTATGATCGATTTCATCACGATTCTTCTGTTAAGCTTGGAGAGTAATTATGCATTCTTATTCTTTGAAGTAGCTTCTAATAGTGTTATAAAAACTTCGGAGAATTCCAGTAAGATATCTTTAATCATTTCTAATTTACAACGTTTCAAGGCTTAAGCTAACAACTGGAGAATTTTGCTTTTACACGATTTGGATACTTTTGCTGTTACACCCGCTATATATATGGATATTGAAAGTGTTTCCTATTTTGCAATGAATTGAATTAGTTTATCATTTCTTCACTGGAACCAACTCATTAACCGGTGTGATGTCGCAATTTCATTTTGGGTTTTGCCTTTAATGTCTCTGCCAACGTTCAGCGTATCAACCCTAACCTTGCCGCCAAAACGAACTGGCAAATAATTCCACGTCGCACGGTCCAACGATATTATCGACCTGCACTTTGTTGGCACGACAGCCTGTTTTATTCCTCGCCACCACACCACTACAAACCCCGCCAACTCTTCGCGCCAGATCCCCGGCAGCTGGCCGACGAGAAAGATTAGCCTGGCAAATGTACTTTCTCTGTGTTTTGTTTTCCGTGCCATTTATTTACATAGAAATATTTGACCAATTTTTTTGAATGGAGATTATGTATTTAATTTCTTCATAATTTTATCTTCACACCAAGAAATATATAAAATTGAAAAAGGACAATAAAAAGAAGCTTTTTTTTACCATTCCACTGGTACTGAAGAATATACAAAGATATAATCCTATATTAATCTTTGTGTTTGTTTAATCATTTAACACCAAGCAAGGCGGTAATACCCCTAACACGCTGGGGATTACAGGGAGTGAAATTGAAAGAGAATAGGGAGGATTGAGGAAAGGACAATAAAATGAACAGGGTTGAAGAAAACAGAAAAGGTGAGACCTAATTGCCACTCTAGTAGCACGCATAAATTCATTTAGTCGGGGTACCGTGGGAAAAAAATTTGTAGGTCTGAATAGGAGTAAAGTTTTATAATATATGTAATAATGATATATAAAAAGACTTTATAGGCTCATGTTCTTTTTTTTTCCTATTATTTTTCGTTTAATTGTAATCATGGCTTATTTAATCAAAATAAAACCCCCATAAATATAGCCTAGAATGTACTATTTACTAATAATTTTGCTAATTTTACAAATTACTAATTTTTTCTTGATTTGCCTTACTGGAATTGGTGGTGCGTCTTATACACCCGTGCGTTTTAATCAAAATAATACCCCCATAAATATAACCTAGACTGTATCATTTACTAATAATTTTGCTAATTTTACAAATTACTAATTTTTTCTTGATTTGCCTTACTGGAATTGCGGTGCGTCTTATACACCCGTGCGTTTTAATCAAAATAATACCCCCATAAATATAACCTAGGCTGTACCATTTACTAATAATTTTGCTAATTTTACAAATTACTAATTTTTTCTTGATTTGCCTTACTGGAATTGGTGGTGCGTCTTATACACCCAAAAGGTTTTAATCAAAATAATACCCCCATAAATATAACCTAGGCTGTACCATTTACTAATAATTTTGCTAATTTTACAAATTACTAATTTTTTTCTTGATTTGCGTTTTACTGGAATTGGGGTGCGTCTTATACACCCGTGCGTTTTAATCAAAATAATACCCCATAAATATAACCTAGGCTGTACCATTTACTAATAATTTTGCTAATTTTACAAATTACTAATTTTTTTCTTGATTTGCCTTACTGGAATTGGGGTGCGTCTTATACACCCGTGCGTTTTAATCAAAATAATACCCCCATAAATATAACCTAGACTGTACCATTTACTAATAATTTTGCTAATTTTACAAATTACTAATTTTTTTCCTTGATTTGCCCAACTGAAATTAGGGTGCGTCTTATACACCCTTGCAACTTATATGCCGTTAAATACGGTAATTGTCCATTTTCAAGCATTTTAGTTTAAAGACCACAATGATAAAAAAAATGCTTGTAAGTAATATAAATAAGAAATATAATTTATATAAGTAACGATTAGATAGATTCACCTATCGTCCGGTTCCCGCTTCTCTCCTTTTCATTGAACAAAAGTAGAGCTTTATCCCTTGTTTCCTGTTCAGGATTGGGTGTCGGAAACCCATTAATAGTCTAAATTTCGGAGTTTAAGGGGAGACGTTAGTAGTGTAGAGCTGAAGCAGAATTTAGAAGGAACAGGAAACCCAATTTTAATTAAGAAACAAGGACTAAACCTCTACTGCTGTTTGAAAGGCCGAGCAGTAAGTGTGCAAACCGGACACGAAGTGAATCTATCTACTCTTACAGTGGAAAAAGATAAGTAACTAGTAAAAATTCCAGAGTTCAGGCGGAGTCGTTAGAAGTAAAGATTTGAAATAGTATTGTGGCACCATTTAACGAGGCAGAAAAAGAAAAGAAAGAAAAGAAGAAAAGGAGAGGCAAAGGACCGAATCGTGGATGATAAGCAGAACACACGCACGGCTAAGAGACAATGGATAAAGGGATATTTTGATAAGTAACAAAAGGCGAAAGGGTGTCATTACAATGACAGGAAAATTCTGAGTAAAAAGAAAGGGAAAGAAAGAAAGAATCAGATATGTTTTGGCGACGGCTGTGTTATCTAAGGATATGAAAACAAACTATGGGTACGGGAAGGCATCTTATTATCAACTACAGACCGACTGGCCAAAGAAAAATTCAAATGAAAATGTTTTTTCGATAAGTGAAAAAAACAGGCAACTAAAGGACTTTGGACAGATATGAAAAATTAAAAGCCACCCACGAGTGTCCATGACCGATTTCCTTCGACGGAACATCCTTGGCCTGCGATAATAAAATTATGTTATCAGAAATATGTACCGAAGAAAAATGAATGGGAATTTAGAAATGTCTCTTCGGGGCGACGGTTGGCCGTGTTAAGAAGACCACCCATTCTGATAATTGGCGATAAAATGATTGACGAAAACCAGGTGTAGAACAAGAGTTATGACCACCGCCGTTGCGGCTAGGGAAAATGATAACTCCGATTAGGAGGAAGTAAAAGGAAAAAAAAAGGAAAGATAATTTTTTTTTAGTTAAGCAAGATATTTTTTTCCGAAACAAAGCCGCGGATTCGTCCACGCCCGACTAAGACATCATTGGTCAAGTGGTGATCACGTGACGCACGAAGGAGGAGGAAAGATAATTTTTTTTTAGTTAAGCAAGATATTTTTTTTCCCTGAAACAAAGCCGCGGATTGGTCCACGCCCGACTAAGACATCATTGGTCGAGTGGTGATCACGTGACGCACAAAGGAGGCTGTCGCCGCCCATCCAGAGTGTAGGTATGAGAAGATGCTACGAAGAAGTGGGGAGGACAGTTTACGCCCTCTGAAGTATGGTGAGAAGGTGGGAGTGAGGAAATTTTCCCAAAAATGGAAAAAAGTGGAAATTCCTAACCAGAGAGGTGGATATGTATTTAGAATTATCAAGGAAAACCCCGACGCTGACAGACCCACCCCTGTTTTGGTCGGCGTCCATATAAGCGAAGCCACAACGAGCAGAAATCAGTTCCAGTTGCAGTTCAGTTCCAGAAAAGTTTGAGTTGAGTCTCCAGTTGAAGCCGCCTCGCAGATAGCTGACCAAGATTCACGCAAATTCGGACTCCTCTTCAACCCAAGAACAATTATTTTGAAGATGACTTAGATCCAGACCACCGAAATAAGTTTTTTTTTTCGACTTTCATCCGAAGACACTTTTAAAAAACCAATTTTTAGAGAGCAACCAACTTGAAGCGTTAAAACTCGCCTAACGGAAAACGACGTGTCACAATCCATAGAACGGTCGGGAGATAGATGCAGTCCTATGTATCGAACAACTAGACATAAAGTTTGTTACCTTTTTCTTTGATACTTTGAACTTTTTTGAGTTTTCATTTTATTTTCTTTTATGCATATTTGTGTGGTATCACCCCCGTTGAACTCGGTTTGCATTACGGCCCAACCATGATTGATCTCGTCTGCTTAAGATCAATTCACAACGTGGGTAGGCAGACTGAGATCTATGCAGTTACCTTGGTAACCAGGTGTTGGAAGCGAGTAAAACGACGAGGCTGATATCAAATCTAACCAGATTCCCACCCGAATCACCAAAAGGTTAGAACGTCACATTTGGGTGCCGCGACCGATACCAAGCCAGTTGGTTGTCACAGGACGAGACAAAAATGACTGACGCGACAGGCGGAGGTCACGTTTGAGCAGCGACATCCGAACGGAGCAGCGAGGGGCGAACAGCTGGCGCCGCGGCGAGGGACGTCACTTTAGGACGTGCTGTGTTTAGGGACGTCACAGTTGACGCTGCGACGTGGAGGACGACGGGAAACTGGTGCCGTGACCAGGATAGAACGTCACAGGGGACGACCAGGGACTGTACACTGTACTGATGCGGCATTCACCCTGGGCGGATTGAGCCGGCTTCTTCGTGTTATGAGAAGAAGATTCTTGGGATAAATTTATAATAGGGTATCCAGGCTCACTCGAATAACGTTCTTGCTTACCGCGGGATTCCCACAGACGCAGAGACAGGAACGACCAGAAGCCGCCGGTTACCGATGCAGACGCTCCTTGGATTTTCACCAGAGCCCTTGTTAGCCGGCGTGTGTGTCAGACCTGTCCGCCTTTGGTGGCCCTACCAGGAACGAAGTTCCGGGCGGTATAGCTCTGACACTACCGTTTACACCCCCCACCGACTGTGAGGTAAGGGTTGGACTTTGGGGGCTTACAGTACCAGGTGTTCCCAAGCGGTCCCCTATCTAAGTACTGGCCTGGCTCTACGATGCTTAACTTCGGTGATCGAACGAGAACCGGTGTTTCGTTGACGCTGCGACCAGGGGACGACATCACAGTATTCAGAAGGAACCGGAAACCCAATCCTAAGCAAGAAACAAGCGATAAAACTTTACTCCTATTCAAAAGAGCAGTTACCATTAAAATATTTGTAAAAAAAGACAGAGGGAGACTACGTCACGTCGGTGAGAAAGTGAGTGACATTGAGATTCCTGGTCAGGATCCATTACGTCTCAGAACGTGCTTTGGATTTTGCCAAGGATCTTGGGATGCACAGGAGGAGCAACAATATTCAACATGTAGGCGAATTGTAGGTTTAAAAAAGTGCAAGATGGATGAGAAAAATGTTCTGACACTTCACAGTGACCCAACTTGCCTTGCAATAGACGAAACAACTGATTTGAGTCTCTCCAGTTCATGACAAGAAGGCCTAGTGCGTTGCTCTTCCCTAGATTTGCAAGCATTTTATTAAATGCAATATAAACCGTAATACAAATGTCCATAGCAATAAAAATCTGCATATATATATATATATATATATATATATAGCTATAAAAATCTGCACATATACATATATATGTGTGTGTGTGTGTGTGTGTGTGTGTGTGTGTGTGTGTGTGTGTGTGTGTGTGAAAATATATAGAAAATAGGAAGGAACTGGTTAGGTAAATAATCCAAAGTCCCTTCGTATTTTAGTTATTATTTTTAAAAAATAGTGCTCGATACAAAAGTAGAGCATAAATATAATTATTTATTTAAAAATATGATTCCAAAACGCTACATAAGAAGTCTCATGTTTCAAAACAAGAGCCGGAAACTTCAATATAATTATTTGAATTAAATTGAGTTAAAGTAAGTTAATTATTTGAATTAAATTGAGTTAAAGTAAGCTCTGTTTTGAAACATGAGACGTCTTATGTCGCGATTTGGAATCATATTTTTAAATAAATAATTATATGTGTGTGTGTGTGTGTGTGTGTGTGTGTGTGTTTAGTCAGAAAATTCTCTTTTAAGCATGTCTGATTGAATAAATTACAAATATTACGTCTGCCTATTTTTATTATAATCCTTTCATATTCACGAATATGTTTCTGTATATTATAATTGAATAAGGCAAAGTATTCGGAAGATAAAAGTGATTCTCGCTGATAAAGTGCATTTTTGCCTTATTCAATTGTAATATACGGAAAAATATTCGTGAATATGAAAGGATTATGATAAAAATAAGCATACATAACGTTTGAAATTTATTCAATCACACACACATACACACACATATATATATATATAGTATGACAAATTGGAAAAACAATTTGTGAGCGGTTTCATCCGTTAGGATTTCATCAGACTGAGCTTTGTTGATGATGCCCCGTCTGCACATGCGCACAAAACGAGAGACACATTTTGTCACAACTACATCTAAAGCAATCAAAGTCAATAAAAAAAAACAAAGCAACCAGTCAAAACTTGAAGAAGGGATTTACTCTCTCAATTGCAGGAATTCCCAGAATGAATACATTGGATAATCCTCAAGAATCTTAAACAAAAGTCTATTTGAACACAAAAGGAACATTTTTAAAAAAATCTTACCGATCCATATTAGATTACGAAGTAACCGAGGAATATACATCTAAGGGAAATAATTAGTGGTTATATATTCGTACCTAACAATAATTTTTATTTTGTTTTCACTTTATTTTTTATCTTATAATTCTGTTTAATTAGGCTTAAATTAATGCCCAGGTTCTTCTCATTTAACTCCTTTTACTACACTTCGAAAATATTATATCTAGATACATGTCGGCTTGTATATGTATGTATGTCCATATATGGAGGTATCTATGCGTACGTACATATAGATGGCTGTAAGGGTAGAGATGTTCTTATATATATATATATATATATATATATATATATATATATATATATATAGGAAAATAGTATGACAAATTGAAAAAAAGTTTCTTCTGACCTGTTTCATCCGTTAGGATTTCATCGGACTGAGATTTGATGATGTTGCCACGTCTGCACATGCGCACAAAACGAGAGGCGCTGATAGCTTGAAACTTTGTTACAACTACATCTAAAACAATCAAAGACTTAATCGATAAAGAACAGAACAACCAGCCAAAGCTTGAAGGTGGAATTTACTCTATCAATTGAAAGAATTGCCAGAATGAATACATTGGAGAAACCTCAAGAAACTTGAACAAAAGTCTATATGAACATAAAAGGGACATTTTAAAAAACAACACATAAAACGCATTTGTTGTTCACCTTAACTAAACCGACCACAGTTTTGACATAGGGAATGTGACTTTGATTAAAAGAGAAAATAATCCACTGAGATGAAAATGTCTGGAAAGTACCTTGATCGCTAGTTCAGCCACGGTAAATTTGTGTCCGGGCTCTTACAATATATCGCCATTCTTGGTAGATTTTTTGATAGTCAGGGCAAAAAAGTGATGGAGAGAAAATGGAATACAGATGAATTTGGTTTGATTGAACAAATATTCTTTCAAAAATATTCTTACAAAATTTTAAAACTACCAGCGCCTCTCGTTTCGTGCGCATATGTAGACGTGTCAACATCAACGAAGCCCAGTCCGATGAATTCCTAGATACTCAGCTTACGTTTATGTAGGCATAATTGCTGGAGTCGGTGATATGTGTGTTTTATGTTGTAGTTTTGTTGAAGTTATATTTTGGAATACAGTTTGCTTTCTTTAAGAAATTGTAGAATATTTTATGGACAAATGTCCAGAAAGGGTTCTTTCATGTTAGGTTGATTATTTTTTGTTGATTTTGTTTAGCGCCATGTTTACCACTAGGGCTTATTTACTGCCGAAGTCTAAATAATTAGAATTTAATTTCATGGTTTCAACTATAGATAAAATATATTGCTCGTCATTTCTATTCAAAAAGATATTGTGAATCATTTTACTATATATGTGTATCATTGAACTTTGGGCACCTCAATGTGGTGTAATGTTTAGAAAGATTGACTTTCTAGATCAGTTACGACTGAGTAGTGAGTTCGATCCTCACAGGGTACCCAATGCTTTCGGCCTTGTGACACGTCTAAACCGCGCTTAGAAGATCACTATATCTATTGGTCTTTTTTATATATATATAAAAAAGATATTGCTGGCATTTTTTTATATTTATGTTCACGCAGGTTTTATTTCTGCTGTTAGTTTATTAAATGATTTGATGAAATTACTTGTTGGTCTTGGTATATTCAATCCTGTTATTTTTAAAGACTTAGGGTTTGATTGTTATTGCAAAGATAGTATTTTTCAATAAGCAAAAAAATATTTGCTGGTTTAAATAAGAATTGAGAGGTTTCTACGATTTTATTTTGAGAAATATTGCCATCAGTCAATATCATATATACAGAAAACAAATGAAAAAATAACTTCTTTAAAAAAAAAATGAGGCATTTCTGTACAGCAAAAATGGTAGCTAACCAAGAAAAAGGCAGGTCATTTTCAGATTCAGCGCTTTCAAATTAGCTGAAAAAAGATGTTTGGTGTCTCAACACCATTTCAAAAAATTCTTTTTGTTGACCGGTGTTATATTAATCTCAGGTAGTGATTAATCTCAGATTATATTAATCTCAGATAGAAAAATAACTTGAAATTATAATATATTAATCTAAGGATTTATTGATGATGTAGCCGAAAAGAATCAAGGAACATTTATTCCCATTTTTACTGATGATGGAGTTTCATTAGCATTCGAAACATCGAAGGAAAATTATTCTTATTATGTAAAGATTTTTATCCTATGTCTTTTCTTTTTTTTATCGTAATCATTGCGAAAAGATTATTCCATCATAAAAAAAAACTATTTATATTCTGTAAATAAATTTATATACGAGGTAGACTGAAAAGTTCATAGGCTGACTATGAAGCAGTAATGCTGGAGCTATGAAATCTTGCATGTCTTAATTTAAACTCTTCTTATTAATAACTACATCATTTCTTTCCAAGTACGAGCGAGTGCTGAAAAGTTTATAGGCTAACTATTAAGGCGTGATGCTAGATCTTTGAAATCTTGCATGTTTTAATTTCAGCCCTTCTTATTAATAACTGCATCATTTCTTTCCAAGAACGAGGCTAGGCTGAAAAGTTCATAGGCTCACCCTATCTATTCTCCTGATTTAACCCCATCTGACTATCATCTGTCCCCCAACACTTGACTGGGAACCCGTATCACAGTGATGATGACATTATCTCTGCTGTTAATGACGCTTTGACCAACAGAATGAGAGTTTCTCCCTCCAATGGCCGATCCAAACACTTCAACACCGAAGACAAAATCTTTTGGACCACAAGGTGGACTAAAAAACAAACCTCAATTGGTCACATTACATGTCGTCAGCCTATGAACTTTCCAGCCGATCCTCATACAGGAAATCCTTCCCAGAATTCAATGTGATTTAAGTTCCGTTATCTAAATCATTCGGATTTGCATAATCATCTTTGTTGGATTGAATACAATCCTGAAGTAACTGTCCTGCTTACGGCCATATCACGTTGAACATTCGGTTCCCGCACGAAAAGCAAAGTTAAACAACGTCCAGCTTGGTCACTAACTAGATGGGTGACTACTTGGGAATACCAGGTGCTGTAAGCTTGGATCAGCAAATGGTGTAATGGATAACGGCTCGGAATTGAAAATCGAAGAGGCCGAGTTTCACTTCCAATCGGGTTCGTTATATTTAATTATGCGCAAATATCCTTTTGTAGAGTTATAAATACAGCTCTTCTACTCCCTAGCTATGGGTTAATTAGTAGGAATTGTATCTGTAAATCTTTATTATCTAAAAACTTTTTTTAAAAAAAAAAATCTTACAATGTAAATATTTTATATTTTTTAAATAACCTGGAAAATTTTGATAAACCGTAAAATAAAATCAATCAATTGAACCCGTTCTGCAGTTTTTGGAAAATTTTTTTTACTCGATGCCTGTGCTACTGGAACTCACCATTCCGAATTACAAAGATTTTTACTCTAAAGAAATTTGTTTACAAATTCAGCATTAATCCACAATGCGAAGAACTGTGGAGGAAAAAAATGAAACAACAACAGGCAACCAAGATACATCCCCCTTTTTATTTCTATTTATTGTCATTTTCTCTTGATTGTTACAAAGAGGAAATTTCCAAGGGAGACAACCGTCGACAAAATTGCTAAGATATTGAATTGCTATATAAAAAAAAATAAAATGAAAGCAGCAGGTGATCAGTAATTTTTTTGTCAATGCTTTTTTTTTTTATTCATTTATAAAGTATTTATAAAGAATAGATTCCAACACGGCGCCTGCGAAGATATAACATTATCGCCATTATGTGAATCGTGAAGCATTTGAAAAATTTCTTTTTAACAATGACGTTCCACCTAAATGTAGCATTTCAATATAAAATATGACGTTCGTTCAGCAACTCCGCTGGTTATTTGCTTGTGCCTTTGGAAGCGGGAAAAAACAAAAAGGGAGAGGTTTCATAGCACAAAAAGAAATGTCCTCAAGAAAAAAAAACCGAAAATGAAGAAGAAAACAAAATTTACAGTCGATAACAGTGAAATTTTAAATATGAATTCATAGCGAATTAATCATTTATACGCATGCGTATATTCGCATTTATGTGTATATATTTATGCATATGCTACTCTTGATTGTCACAAAGAGGAAATTTCCAAGGGAGACAACCGCCGACAAAATTGCTAAGATATTGAATTTATCCATATGTTTCTTTAACAATGCGTGCTTCTCTGTGTATATGTTTTTTATTATTGATATCTCTGTGTATATGTGTTTACCTATGCCTATATGTCTGTGAGTGGTTGGGCACCTCGGCGTGGTGTAGTGGTTAGCACGGCTGAAAAGTGAGTTCGATCCTCACTGGGTGCCCCCTACTTTCGGCCTTGTGCCACATCTAAGCTACGCTTGGAAAATGGCCACGTGGGCCCCTCGAGGTGGTGCAATGGTTAACTAGCTTGTCTCGCTAGAACAATTACGACTGAGTAGTGTGTTCGATCCTCACTGGGTGCTCCATACTTTCGGCCTTGTGCCACAGCTGAGATACGCTTGGAAAATCACTATGCCTGCGAGTGGTTAGAACGTTCGCTTTCTAACCATGAGCCCCGGGTTCGAATCTCACCGTGGTCAATTTGTCAGGAAGGAGACTTATCAGCCTAGAGGTAGGGGACGATCCCAGCGTTCTCTCACCTCTAACCAACCCTTGCAAATACAAATGACAATACGGAATGGCTGTCGGGAGCAGGTTTTGGTGAAACTGGAAGCTTCTAGTCTTGAACCTGTACGTTGGCGACGAATTTAGCCATCAACGCCATCATCATAAATAAAGCGATCAACAAAGAAATTAAATTATTTGATTCGAGATTAATCTGACAACTTATCATCATTCACAACAGAGGTTAGCCTGCCATCGAGCCACCTGTCACTATTGCCAGTGGCTTCGCTGAGCTGCTTTAAAGATGGTGAAAGGTAATGGAACAAAAATCTCAAATATTTGGTCGAATAGATCTATGTACAAACATCTTAATACTGTCTTTTAAATTCACTAAAAAAAAAAACGCTAGAAATCTTTGCTCAAACACAGTGTAAGGTTCTGGTGTGAAAGAGTTAGTACTTGAAACTATATCGTGAAATGTCCTGATTACTATCACTAGTTGATATGCACATTAAAGCTAACCCAAATCTAGATGAAAAGAAACTTTTTTTTTTCGATTCGTGACATTCAATGGAAATAGAAATGAATCAATTATCGAATCGATGAAGCAAACTAAGCCAATCAGGCTTGGGATCAAACAAAATGTCATGTTCCGACGATTTTAATCTTTGTGTTCTTTCTACCTTTGTGCTCGTCCCATCAGTGTGTCTTCATCGCAGGTTGTCCCCATTCGTTAGCACGATATATTCGGCAGTCATTCCTGCTCTTTGAACGATCGTGAGAACGTGCTTCCGTCTAAAAGAAAAGAGAATTTAGAATCGATTTTACTGATCGCAGGGTTTGTTCTTTAAAATGACATTAATTTCTCTATAATGCTGACTTAATTAGTGTAATTATTTGGGTATAATACGCACTCTTATTCTAGATGGCTAAGCTTAATGGTTAGAAGTTCGTATTATACACGGAAATTAAACATTAAGTTTTTTCCTGGTTATATGCTTTCCGATGTTCGAGATCGTAAGCTCCAAGGTGAAAAAACATCAAAAATGCAGGATTGCTGAGATATCCGGGGTTGGAACTGTACGATCCTCACATACCAGGTTTGACAGAGTTCAAAAACGGTTAAGCAGCCTCGTGGGTGATTGATTATTTTCCACCCTACAACCTCTTTCCCCGTAGACAAAAACATTATACCTCTTTCTATTGCTATTTCCATATTCAAATGTACTATCTTCCTTTGTTTCACCAGTTCAGACCTTCACAACTAGGACTCGCCTTGTCACGTACACAAGGTGGAAACGTCGTCATTTCCTACGTACTCCATTGATAACAAGCAAGTTCAAATCAGGCAGCTTCTTCCTCCAGTACGTTCATATTGTGGAGCAGACACCCGGGAGGATGCTTCCATGATCAATACAATCCTGGCCTCTTGAAGTTTAGGGTCAAGCTTTATCCATCTTATATCACCCCTCATTATAAACACTTCTTAATTCCCTTTTTCCACCCTTATAACAATTTAATTTAGCAACCCTCTATATTGAGTGGCTCTTAGTGTTAACAGTAGTATTAAAAAGATATATGCTCCAAACTAACTAATGGGTAACAATGTGTCTATTTATTAAGCACATATCTTCTGCTTCATTATCCATATCAGCTATACATATCGTGAGATTTTCATAGCTTCAGAAACAAGATGTCGTATTATACTCAAGGATGTAATTTATTCCGCTAATAGCTTCAAAAACATGGGGTCGTATTATACACAAGGATGTAATTTAATTTGTTATTAGCTTCAGAAAGAAGATGTTGTATTGTACACATGGATGTAATTTATTCCGTTATTAGCTTCAGAAACATGGGGTCGTATTATACTCAAGGATGTAATTTATCCCGTTATTAGCTTCAGAAACATGGGGTCGTATTATACCCAAGGATGTAATTTATTCCGTTCTTAGCTTCAGAAACATGGGGTCGTAACAAGGATGTAATTTATTCCGTTATTAGTTTCAGAAATATGGGGTCGTATTATACTCAAGGATGTAATTTATTCCGTTTTTAGATTCAGAAATATGGCGTGGTATTATACACAAGGATGTAATTTATTCCGTTATTATCTTCAGAAACACGAGGTCGTACTATACTCAAGTCGTATTTTACACAAGATAATATGGTAGATTAAATTTACTTGTTACAAATTCTTAAAAATTAGTTTTTACTCTTTCATAATTTTCTTTTACATAGTTCATTTATGTCATGATACAAAGTCCAAATCTCGTACAGTTAGAAGAAACGCATGTAAGGTTCAGATTCTCCTGCCCGCCGGGCCCAACTACATAAAAAGGTTGGACTTTGATTAAGTCCAAAGAAGAAGGCAAAGAAAGCAAACAAAACACAAGAGCGATAATATATGTATATACAAATATATATTAATAACAAGTTACAAAACATGGAAACAGTACAAAGGATGAAATGTATGGGAATATTCTGTATGTGCGTGTGCGAATATTCTGTATGTACGTGTGTGTGTATTGAGCTTAGCGTGTTTCCACGCTATCCCTTGTTAGCGCCTACATTTCGAGGTTGATAGCTGAAATCCTGAGGAAAAGGGGAGATTTACCTCAAGGTGTCGGCGCACAGACCTGAGGGAAAAGAGGTAGAAGCGAAGGGTCCGCGGCTATTTATAGCAACGAAGAGCGGCCCCTGGTGAAAGGGTTAATGTACTAAAGGAGGAGTTAACTCCGACAGAAGTAAATGAGAAGGTAATCATGTAAAACGGTAATAAAAATTATGTTTTACCTCCATTTGAAATTGTTTCATAATGAGCTAAAATTAAAATGTAATTTCTTACGTTATTTACTTTTCGGATTATTGTGTTCTTCTTCGTTGATAATCCCTCCTTGTTTCGACCATTGGGACCTTCGGCATTCTTCCGATGTCCATTGATCCGGGTAACCTTTAGGGAATTTTTAATTCCGCCGTTTATTTAGTCTACGTGTGTTTAGTTTGTTCTCTCTTCCACTGTTCATGTCTAAAGATATCTAGTTTACGCGTTATTTAGAACTTCTCAGTAATCAATCGCTCTCTCCGAAAAGAGTCCGAACTTGGCCCATGGATTAAGCTCTCAGTTACTATGTCACCAATTTTCGGATTATTATCATCATCTTTGTTGTTATTATCACGACGTTTCGACCATTGTGACATTTGGCTTTTTTTTCCGTTGTCTATTAAACCGAGTCACTCATTTCACAAAACAAAACATTAATTCCACTAGTACACACATATATCCAAAAAAACTGTAACAAGTATACCTGTTCTACAATATATTTTATATATTAATATATAGTATATATACTTTAGTATATATTAAAATTGAAACAGCTAAATATCTTCTTTGCGTTGTAGCAGTTATTAGTTCGGACTTCGTGATGTCATTTACGGCTGCGTGCCACTGGAAATTGCTTGGCGTGCCATGTGTGGCACGCGTGTCGTAGGTTGCCGACACCTGTCATAGAACATACGGTTACATCTAGCCATTCAAACTATACAATATTGAGATCTAGCCACTAATCTAATTATGGATTTGAGTTCATAGAGTTTAGATACCATAGAAAAGAGTTAACTATGAGAGAATATTACAATAATGATGAGGATATTAGTCCAATTGTAAATAATGTATATATACATAAATCCTCGTCTAAGATATTCAAACAGAAAAAGCAAATTGATTTTATAAATTGAACCAACGTTAGGAAGCCTGGAGAGCGTATCGGCTTAGATTTTATTGAAAATTATTCACGAATAAGGATATTCTGTCAAATGAGTGATGGTGTCGGCCGTAAAGTAGTTGCATAATAACAGATTTGCGTTCAAAGCTCTTGTTTTCATCTTGTGTATCAAATGGAATTTAGCAAAAAAAAGTATTTGCGTTTTTTGTTCACTGCAGGAGAATAAAAAAATAAGCCAAATTGTAAACTATTAACTGGATAAAAAAAAAAGAAGAAAAAACTCAATTATTTTTAATGGGTTGTGAAGTTAACGTTAGTAATTGTTGTGTATGATACAAAAATTTTTTCATAAGCGGACTTTCGAGGTAGAAAACTTTCTGGGTTTGGTACCGGAAGACGGAAAACCAATAGAGTCTTCAAGAAATTGAATCGTTATTATTTTTATTTATGTTTGTAACTCCTGACGACATTTTTTTTTTTGTCAACCCATTAAGTAAACACCGGTTCCCAAGAACAAGGAACCAAACTAACATTTAAATATTGAGTACGTCCTATTTTTGTTTAACAAGTCCGTCTTCCAAAAGGCTTTCCATTTGTGAATCATGTATTATTCAACCATTCTTCAAATTTAAGAATTCATCAGTAATATACTTCTTCTTCTTCTTCTTAAGGGAGAAAAAAAATTTTTTTTCTTCTTCTTTTTTCACACACACACACACACACACAAAAACTTATATATTGAGTTTAAGAACTCTGTCGGCAAAGAAAAACCATAAACAAGGATCATTTTACCATAACGATTCGGTTATTTTGTTTTATTTATGTTTGCGATGATGGACGACATTTTTTTTGTGCATTCCCCCAAAGTAAATAATTCATGTATTTGTAAATTGATTGAAACAAGGAATTTAAATAAAGATCCACATTGCGACTTTTGGATAAGAGAGACGTCTTTAATTATTGAACAAGTCCGTCTTCCACTTTGACTTTCCATGTCTTCCGTAAAAATCATCACCATATCACAAATTCAACCTTTAAAAATTCTTAAAATCAAACTCGAATTCATCTTTAACCACCCAAAAACAGTAACTCTTTTTCAATAGCATTTTCGGATCCTCAATACATATATTTTCGTTGTCCTCTTATTACTGCACACAAACACACACACACACTATTCACACACACACACGAACATATATATTGTAGTAAAAATAAGAAATAATACGGCAGAAATTTATATAAACAAGGATCATTTCATTCATAACGGATACGGAGGTTTTGTATATTATTTGAATTGTTTGCGATGATGGATGTCTCGCCATTTAAATCATTAACCTTGCATTAGTTTTTGTGTGAATAATTCATGTATATATATATATATATATATAATATATAAATATAAAGTTTTATAGTTTTAAGGTGTGCTATATTTATGGGATAAAGTGCTCAATATCAGAGATAGAGCGTATGTAAATATAAATATAAAAGTGAACATTGAAGTCAACACTCACAGGCAACAGGCTGTTTCATGTTGGACGCAATCGTCAGGCGGCCTGACGATTGTGTCTAGCTTTAAAAACAGCCTGTCACCTCTGAGTGTTGACTTCAATGTTCACTTTTTATATATATATATATATATATATATATATATTATTTTAAAAACATTACTAATCATTATTGCGCTAGTCTTATATTGAACATTTTATTAACTAAAATCTGTTATATCTGATAGACATTGACTTATATAACGCTGCATAATTAATAACCGAGATTTTTACTCTCTCTCTCTCTCTCTCTCTCTCCTATCTCTCTATATATATATATATATATATATATATATATATATATATATATATATATATGGTAAGGGCGGGTTCCTTAGACCAAAACAAGGGGAAAATTCCATATAAACATATGTCCACAAATTCTTCATTTTTTACATATTAAGTTTAAAGTTTACGGTAGACTCTTTTAAATTGATAATCCAAGATACAATCCCAAAATACATTTACAGCCATTTTGCAAATGATAATGGATACAGGAGCCGCTCTTGGAGTATCCTCCATGCGGTACCATGAGATGTACGACAAACTAGGACCATTTAATATGTGCTGATACCTGCATCGTCTTCGACATCCTGTAGAATGTGTTCTTTGTGGTGAGGCGTACGGGCGGATCTTGGTCTTCCTCGAAATGGTACCATGGATCCTGTCTCAGCAGCGTGACGATAAACAGTAGCAAAGTTTGGATGACTCGGCTGCCTTCGGTCTGGAAACGCGATCTGGTATAACCGTGCAGCCTCAAGTCCATTACTATTCGGGAGGCATTTTTTTTTTTTTTTTTTTTTTTTTGGTGGGGGGTATCAATGTGAGTTATTTGAAGCTGTGACTTATTTGGGATTGTAAGAATATAATTATAAAAAAATAGCCTCACTGATACCTAATAGGTTGGGGGACGTCTCTAATGGCATTGCGAGTCTTGAGCGGTATAGACTTAAATCATTCTGTCTCACTTTCTCCAGCATGGTCATAACTTTTATACCACCCACCACATCGAATGGAAACAAGATTCGTCAGAGAAGGCCGTACGTTGCGTGTTTTACGTGTCCAGAAAATACTGACTTGAAAATTCTTACGATCATGCCGGACCAAAAGGGGGCCTCCTCATAGCACGCCTGATTTAAATTCCCTGGATAACGTTTGGTACGTGATCGAGAGGTAGAACAGACAACAGATAATACCAAGGACTCGTTCGGTGTCGCTGTTGTGGACGCGATAGTGAACATGAAAGAAAAAACGTCTAATCTGGACATGTACTCAATTCCCGTGATGCAACAGAGGCCATTTTGAGAATGGCATTCTGTTCAATTGCTTTCGTTTGGAAACAGAAGACATGACTCTAGATCTTTTCGAGAGTGATTCTCTTTAATAACAACAATATTTTTTCTAATTTTATTTTGTATCGAATACCTTTTCTTCTCTTTATATTTTAATTTGTTTTCAGTTATCAGACTGAATATATATATATATATATATATATATATATATATATATATATATATAACGAATATATATAAACGAACATTGAAGGCGACAGGCTGTTTCAGGCTGTTCATGCTAGACGCATTTTCACTATTATATTTATATTTACATACGCTCTATCGCTGATATTGAGCACTTTATCCCATAAATATAGAACACCTTAAAACTATATTTCTTCATATATATATATATATGTGTGTGTGTGTGTGTGTGTGTGTGTGTGTGTATTATGTATGTATGTATATTTAAAATTAAAATATATATATATTTAAATATATTTTAAAATATATATATTTAAAATATAATATTAAATATATTTTAAATATATATATATATTTAAAATTTAAATTTAAATCAACTATATATATATATATATATATATATATATATATATATATATATATATAGTTGTTTTAAATTTAAATTTTAAATTGGAATTTAAAACTTAAAATTTAAATTTTAGAATTAAATTATTAATTTTTTACTTTTTAGTTGTTATTAGTAATAATAATAATAATAATAATAATATTTTGTTTATTTTATATTCACATATTATTTTCCATTTCTCCTATTTTATTTTGTTGGTAATCTTTAAAATAATGTCAAGAATAAACTTTATTAATCTGTGTTTTTGAAATTAATTGCAATATGCCTATATATGTTAATTTATTCTTCCTCTTCTTCTTTTCTCACTTTTTTCCTTCCACCCCTTCTTCCCCATTTCCTTTCTTATATCTTTTCTATTTTTTCTCTGTCTCTATTCCTGTCAGATGACTTATTAAATAGGTCAATGTCTGGTCATTATCCACCCTCCCTTACTCTTAAGTATCTTAATAAAAATAGATTTAAAATTATTCCTTTCTCTCCCTTCCTTCTCTAATTTCGACCATATCTGTCGTTGTCCGCCACCCATCTCTCTTCTTTCCTTCATGTTACATTAGACCTAGTTAATAATGCATTCCAACCCTACATGAAAACAAACGCAAATCTAATATATATATATCCACCCAAATTGTAATTACCCTCGATCTGTAAACAGACACCTACCTTCTTCTATAGAACATAGGAGTAGCAGTAACTCTTCTAGTGAAAATGTCTTTTACAAGCATAGTAAGGTTTACAACACTGCCTTAAAAATAGTGGCTATAAGTGCACTGACATCAAATATATACAACATAACAACATCGATCGTAGGAATAAGAAGAGAATCAGGAAAATCATTTGGTACACCCTCCCATTTAACCAAATGGTTAGCACTAAGTTAGAGCAGAAGTTCCCCCACTTAATTGATAAACACTTCCCCAGAAATAATCCATTCAGTAAAATTTTTAACAGAAATACACTAAAACTAAGCTGCAGCTTTACCATTAATCTTGAAAAAATATAAACAACTATAAACTATAGAAAATCCAACAGTTAAAAAAAATTATATTGGGAGTGCCAAGAATTTTTAAAAACTAGATTATTTTTCACCAATAACGCTTACAAAAGTATGACGTCTCTTTCTAAATATTTTTGGAACTTAAATGAAGTGAAAAAAAACCCTACGCTAAAATGAAAAATACTAAAAAAAAGCTAGGACCTGTAAATCTTTAAATGAACCTTGTTTCTTATGTTGACATGAAAAATACAAATTATCCGATTTGTTGACAAAAAATGTTAAAACAAAGAAGTGAATTCACTGTAAATTGCCGACAATTATCGTTTACCTTACAATTAAATTTTAAAAAATAGATAGTACCATTTTTTATGGCCATAATTTATGAGTAAATAACGGTCTACCCTCTACGAGTAATTAACTTACCTTGTTTATTCAGATTTAGTATAGCTATGTATTGCCGTTAAGTTAGTATTATTAATATCTTATATAGATATTCTACATCTTTAATTTTATTTGCAGGTTCCTTTAACAAGCTTTCTGAATCTGAAATTTAAAAAGAATTATGTTGAAATTAAATTTACGTCTGATTATCGTACTACCCCTCCCCTCCGTGTCCTTTGAAAAACTGAACATGTCATATTTGTCTGCAATCACAATACATTTGTTGCTTATAGGCTTTTCGTAATTGTCAATAATGACCTAAGTTCCGGTTTATCATGTCATGACAAAATAACTCTCCCACCTCCATCCTCTGAGCTTAATTTCCTATTTAGCGTAGGTCTGACATTTAATTGGTTGATCAAGACATACCCACAAGTCTATTTTTAATTCTGACCATGTGTTTTCATTCCCCAACATTTATCTTTCAAAAAAAAGAGGTAACACTGTGCTTTTGAAATTTTCTTTAAATCATTTAATCACCAGTTACTTATCATCGCCTGAAGAGGCACAAAGTTGCCGAAACATGAAAGCTATTGTGTAGCAATTTCAACATGTTTTTGTTCGAATCTCTTATCATCATAATAATGGCTCTACTTTGTATTGAGTACTTTTTTAATAGTAAATGCAACGAATAGCAGTATTTTACTTCATTTGTTCTTTCTCTCATTTATATATATATATATATATATATATATATATATATATATATACATGCAATTCATAATAGTAATTCATCGAGTCTAGAAGAATCCTCAACAGAATGAAGGTTTTATGCAGGTTTTATTTCAGAATGCAGAAAGCACAGGACGGCCGTTCCGGCCTATTTTGGGACTCATCGGGAGTGAACAACCCCTACCGAGATTCGAACCCGAACCTTTTCGATACAGCGCAAGCGTCATACCAACTGTACCAACGGCCTCGTTGACGAAGAAGAAACTGAATAGACTAGATACAGCGACGCTACTCACAAATTCCTACTCATCGAAGTATTCATAACCAACGGATTGTGCCCCAAGAGCCACTTCTTTCCTTTCCCTCGAACCATTCCATTGCAGGGTTAAGCAAGGATATAAAAGTCATAGAATTTTTGTAGATTTAAGCATATCATTATAGTAATTCATCGAGTCTAGAAAAATCTTCAACAGAATGCAGAGAGCACTGGACGACCGTTTCGTCCTATTTTGGGACTCATCCGCAGTGCACATCCACTACCGATATATATATATATATATATATATATATATATATATATATATATATATATAGAAGATGGTAATTGAGTGACAAAATGAAACAAAAAAATCTCGCTTATACCAAAATCTTGCAGTATATCAGGTCGATCTGGAAAGTTCTCGAACCGAACAAAATTGTCTTTTTCCAAAATTTGTGTTTGGTAATGGCATCATGCCTGCAAGTTTTCGGCACCCAATCTTGAAAGCTAATATCAAAAACGAAAATGTTCAAAACAAATTAATATTATTCTTTATTTTCCACTAAAAAATTTCCCAATATTCCGAGAGTCTCTACCTCCCTTTTTTTTATTTTCGAAAAACTTTAAAACTGGTTTTAATTTTCCAATCTTTTATGCCAAATTGAAAAATTCAAGTAAAAGATTTTCGCGATCAAACATATCTTTTCTAACATTTAGGCCTGGAATATTTACATGAAAGGAAAAATATTAACGCTAACTTCTTTGAAAAATGAAAACTTTTAATAAGTCAACGATATGCAGGAATCTTTATTTAATTTTATTGAGTTTCCGTAATTATTTTTTTTTTAAATTTTAATGCAAGCGTTCAAAATTTTCTATTAAATCTTTCATAATTAATTTTTGTAAAAACCGCATAGAGGTTTCAAACACAAATTGGTTTCTTTTAAATTAGGCCAAAATAATTTTTATCTTAGGACAGTTTTCTAATTCATCTTCTTTCTAAGGTTTCTGGACATTGTATGAAATTTTATGTACGATTGAAATGCTTGTTTGTTCACTGGTGTTAATTTCGAAAAAAGAAAAAAAAAAAACAGAATATCCTAACAGAGATTAAAAATAAAATATTTTTAAAGAATGTAACGTTGCCATAATAATACTCAGTTTTCTTTTTTGTCTGTAATTTCACTAATGATGCGCGGGTGGTGTAACGGATAGTAGCGCTGAAAGTGAGATCGGCAAGCCGAGTTCAAATTCCGGACTAGTCCATTGTGTTCACTTTCGTACTAATACCAATGGGGCTGGCATGAACCCGACTCGTCTCTCCGATGATAGATAGCTAGATAAACTGAGTTAGATAGCAGGATCGACTGAGCTCTCCACCCTTGGTTGGAAACAGTCTAAGAGAAGGAAAACCATGGAAAAGGCAAATTTCGCTATCTTTCCCAAGAAGTTAAGGCAATTCGTAGATAATACAGAAAAGGAATCTGTGGAGAGCCATAATCACTAACGTCCTGAAGGGACCTGACATTAAAAAAAATGTTTGAAATGTCTGTAAGTTTTTCTTACAGCAGAGTTATTTCCCTTGCATTGCCGATATCAGGTCAACATTTTTTTTGTTTTTATTATTATTATTATTTTTATTTTCTTTGATTTCTGGCGTTTACACATTTCTTTCCGGGTCCCGCCCAGGGACCTAAGGTTAGAAATGGCATCATGACACTTTCCACTGACAAAAAAAAATTACATAGATAAAGCCCTTCGTAAAGTGTGGGCTGTACTTGTCAGAACAATTTTTTGTATCTCTTTGAGGCATGGACTTCCAGGAATCCCTTCAGTTAGTCTATTGCAATCTTTTCCAACCAGTCCTAGGGCTCCAACTACAATAGGGATTGTTGATGTTCCCATATGCCACATTTTCGAGATTTCTATTTCAAGGTGCTTGTATTTTGACAGCTTTTTAAATATCTTCAAAGATACATTGCAGTCAGCAGGGACTGCCATATCAACAAGGAGGCAGCGTTTTTGTTTGTGGTCTTTAATAACAATATCTGGGCGGCTGGCTTTGATTGTTCTGTCAGTGTGTATTGTGTAGTCCCATAGAATTGTAACAGGTCCTATCTCCGTAACCGGGTCTGGTTGGTGTTCATACGAGTTTCTTTCAGTTTTCTTCCCGTAGAAGTTGCAGAATTTCCAGTGCAGATATTGGTCCACTCTGTGATGCCGGGTTTTATATTCAGTGGGTGCCAATATCGTGCAACTTTTAGCTCAAGATGATCAATCGTTTCTGGATATTTATCACAGAATCTGCATTTTGGGCTGACACAATATTTTAGTATATGTGCTTGATAATTCCTAGTTAGCAAGCATTGGTCCTGCAAGCAAGGATAAAACCTTCAGTTTCCGTTTTCAATCCTGCACTAAAGCCACTGATGGGTACGGGTTTATCTACGTCAGCTTGTTTGGTACGGTCCAGAGTATTGGCCATGAAGCGGTTTATCTTGCCATCGCTTCTGTAACTGGTCGATTGCATTCGTCTTAGCGATCTTTTTAGGTATTTTGCAGTTTCAGCCGGTGTATTGTGCTGGAGTTGCATCTACGCCCATTTGGAACTCCATTTTGAATTTGTTGGCTTCTTTCATTACGGAGTAGAGACGCTTACTACTTTCATGTTCTTAACGCATACCATCATCAGTCTTCTGTGTTTCAAATATCTTTGGAGGCCAATTGTTGTAGTTTTGTAGGACAGTTCTGGTTGAACTAATCCTCTGCCTTCTTCGGATCTGGGCACATACAGACGGTCGACATCAGCTTTGGGATGATGCATGCCAAGTGAGCTTTTCTCGTTTTGGCATCCATTCGCTTAATTTCAGCTATGGTCCAGTTAAGGACATTAAAGCTGTATTACTTTTAGGGACAGCCAATGTGTTTATGGCTGATATCCTGTTTTTGAGTTTAGCTCAGTATTTGGTACCAGACGTACACGCCTGTAGTATTATTATTATTAAAGAACTATATAACAATATATGCCACCTCGACGTGGTGTAATGCTTAGCAAGCTTGTCTCGCGAGATCAATTACTACTGTGAAGAGGGTTCGATCCTGACTGGGTGCCCCATACTTTCGGCCTTAGAAAATCAACATCATGGTAAGACATTAGTTCGATGAAGGCATCATTGCTACTAATGTCTTACCATTATGTGGGTTGTATTTCTGGGAGATATTTCTGCCGCACCCTGTATTAAGCACTTAACAAAAATGCCTACGTTTCTTATGGTGGAATAAATTTCTTCCTTTATGTGTCGCAACTCTTCAGGACATAGGCAATCATGGCTCTCCACAAATATCTATCTAGTGTAGCTCTTAGCAGGTTTTTCTCCCTTTACTAAGGCTCTAACGCGACTAGCCGCCATCAGCTGAGTGGATCACTGCCCTCCCCTATCTCACTTATACTCAATATGCCCCTTGAGAGGTAAGTTTTCCAGGACCTCATCCCTCATTATGTGTCCAAGTGATTTCAGCTTTTCCTGATTTTGAGAATAAGCGTTCTTTCTGTTATCTTTTCTTAAAGAATTCTTCGTTGGTTTCTTGCCCCATCCATGAAATTCTCAGTATCCTTCTGTAGAACCATATTCCTGATGCTTCTAGTTTTTTTTCTTCATCCTCGGGGAAATTCTTTAACATTCACTTCTATATAAGTGGATGAATATTACATAACAATCAAGCACTCTTCTTGCTTCCTTTTTTACGTTTCTGTTTCTCAGCACCTTGTTTGGCTTTTGGAATGTCTCTTTCGCGAGTTAAATGCATGTTCGGATCTCGGTGTCACATTTTCCATCCTTTGTTGAAACGTTTCACAGATATTTGGACTTCTGCATCTGCTTGATGTTTATATCTCTAATTCAGAACTCGCACATTGGGCTTTTTCTCTTGCTCATGACCATAGTTTCTGTTTTATTGTAGTTGAGAGTTAGTCCTTTTTTTCTCGCTTTCTTCTGCTACCCTGTCAAGCAGGTCTTGTAGATTCATTTTCGTATTAACCACCAACGCAGTGTTTTCTGCTTGTCTTGTATTAAGATTACGCCTACCGATAATAAATCCTAGCAGGATCTCCAGTTCCCTAAGGACGGCGGTACTCTAAAGGTTGAATGAATTTGGGAAAATGACATATCCTTGTCTGACACCCCTTTCTATTTTTGTATACCTACTCTATTTTATATACGTATACAAGTATAAAACTAGTATTGATATAAGACATAAACTACGATGGTCAGTTTTATTTGTTACTAGACTACCCTTGACCGGTTGACGTCAACATTAAAAAATTGTATGTTTGAAGAAAGTCGAAATAAAAATACTTACTGTATAAACAACTTACATTTTTTTAAATCTTATGCACTTAAAATATTTTTTTAAATCAGAGTAACTTAAAAATATTATTAATGTGCCAAAATTATTTATAAATCATTCACTAGAAAATATTTTTTTAAATATGTAAATTTTTTTTTTATAAATATTTAAAACATTGTTTAAAGCTGAAATATAAATAATTACTCAACAAACAACTGGACGAAACGGCAAAGCGGGGTTTCTTTGTGTCTGTCATTAATTTAAAAAATATTTTAATTAAAAAAATTGTCTGTTTGGGGAAAGTTAAAATAAAAATACTTACTGTATAAACTTTAAATCTTTTTCACTTAAATCAGATTAACTTGTTATGCGTCTGACGGACGGACGGACGCACCACGCAAGAACGCACGCAATCACAGAGAGATGGTGATATGTCCCGGAAAGGGATATATATGATCGAAGTAGCTAAGTGGGTTTGGCTACTGTAACCAAATAGTACATGGCAGCAGTAATCGACTGTTACTCATCATAGTCGCAGGTAATAGAAGTGTAGACAAATAGCGTAGTAGAATGGGTGTCGTTATAGACTTAAACTCTGTCGTACCTATACGTCCGTCTGTATTTATGACGGACACCAGCCAATCATATTCCAGTGAGGGGGGAACACAGGTGTATGCATATTACATTATATCAGATGGAAATAGAGTGGGGTGGAAAGAGAGGTGGGAAGTGATATGTGAAAACGAAAGAGGCGGAAAGAGAGAGGTGAAAAGAAATTTAAATCATTATTATGCGCCGGGCGGACGACGCACCACGCAAGCACAAATCACAGACTTTTAGTATTATATAGATTAACCATCTGCCAAGTAACATTCTCAGACCATTACTAAATATCTATACAGATGATACCACAGTTTATGCGCTTTCCTATATGACAAGAGCTTCGTGGCTGATCTCTACTCTGCTTTAGGTTTGACAGCTCTGTGGGAGAAAGACTGGCTTGTAACTTTCAATACATTCAAAGCTAGGCTAGACATCACCGAGAAGATCTGCGGTTTCTCAAGAGGAACAGCTCCAGACTATGGAGCTATGAATTGGAGAGGACAAAATACCAAAAGATGAACTATCTGGGAGATATTTTCATTATTTACATCGTTCGGACCATTGTCTTTGTCTCTATTGCCATATTCACGACGTTTCGGCCGTGGTACGCTCCGGCCTTCTTCGGGTGATTGGAATTTCGAACTGTACCCCTTTATTTCGTCCACCGGGGCAGATTATTTCTAGTGCCATGCCTCTTCCGGACGAAATAAAGATTTCAATTCGAAATTGCAATCACCTGAAAAAAGACCGGAGCGTACAACGGCCGAAACGTTGTGAATATGGCAATGGAGATGAGGAACAATATAAATAATGCAAATAATTACAATACTGCATATCAGAAATATCGACAGATATCTGGGAGATGTTTTAACAAACGACGATACAGAAATCCGAGAACGCATTGGGATAACGAAAGATGTTTTCCAAAAGCTAAGCTAAAGATGTTCTTCCAAAAAAAGAAAAAAGACAAATACGGAATTTCAATAAAATTTAATAAAGATTTCTGCATATCGTTGACTCATAAAAAGTTTTCCTTTTCCAAAGAAATTAGCGCTAATATTTTTCCTTTCATTTAAATATTCCAGGCGTGTTTTTACTAAATATCAGAAACCATACCGTTTGACTGCGAATATCTTTTGCTAGAATTTTTCAATTTGGCATAAAAGATTGGAAATTTAAAACCAGTTTTAAAGTTTTTCGAAAATAAAAAAAATGGGAGGTAGAGACTCTCGGAATATTGGGAAATTTTTTAGTGGAAAATAAAGAATAATATTAATTTGTTTTGAACATTTTCGTTTTTGATATTAGCTTTCAAGATTGGGTGCCGAAAACTTGCAGGCATGATGCCATTACCAAACACAAATTTTCGAAAAAGACAATTTTGTTCGGTTCGAGAACTTTTCAGATCGACCTGATATACTGCAAGATTTTGGTATAAGCGATTTTTTTTGTCTCATTTTGTCACTCAATTACCATATATATATATATATATATATATATATATATATATATATATATATATATATATATATCGGTAGTGGTGCACTGCGGATGTGTCCCAAAATAGGACGGAACGGTCGTCCAGTGCTTTCTGCATTCTGTTGAAGATTTTTCTAGACTCGATGAATTACTATAATGATATGCTTAAATCTACAAAAATTCTATGACTTTATATCCTTGCTTAACCCAACTAATGCACTGCAATGGAATGGTTCGGGGGAAAAGGAAAGAAGTGGCTCTTGGGGCACAATCCGTTGGGTTATGAATACTTCGATGAGTAGGAATTTGTGAGTAGCGTCGCTGTATCGAGTCTATTCAGTTTCTTCTTCGTCAACAAGGCCGTTGGTACAGTTGGTATGACGCTTGCGTTCTATCGAAAAGGATCGGGTTCGAATCTCGGTAGGGGTTGCGCACTGCCGACGAGTCCCAAAATCGGACGAAGCGGCCGTCCTGTGCTTTCTGCATGACAATTGAAAAAAATCTTTGATTTTGCCGACACGTTTCGTCTTCCGACTTTTTCAAGGCAAAAATGAAATCGAAATCGTCGGCAAAATGTAAGATTTTTTCCAGTTGTCATTTTATACCAATCTGTCTTGTCCACAGAATTGATCTGGGAATTTAACTATATATATATATATATATATATATATATACACAAATGAGAGAAAGAACAGATGAAAATTACGCTGATCGCAGCAATTTTTAGCAAATGTATTAGGAAACATGAAAATTTCGTTAGAAACAAAGGAAAAATTTCTGAATATTTTTTACTAATTTTCACTCAATTCAAGGCCCAAGAGCCACTCAAAGTAGTGGGTTACATTGTAGTAATGTGTGAGCGTAGAGAAAGGCAAGAAAATAAGTTCATGGTATTATGCAGAAAAGATGACGGTTAACCCTACACATGAAGAGTCCAAGATTGTAGTAATTGGGCAAACAGCCTACCAAGAGCCCGTACTACGAAGCAGGAGTTTATGTGAGGCTGTCCGAGTGGAACTTACCCCTTACTAATGGAATACTTGTTTATGTAACATAGTTGTTATGGTCCTGTTCCTTGTACCACGGTGATAGTCCAAGGTAGAACTATAAAGAAGAACTCGAACACCGATATGGAATAACACAGATATATTACAAACAGGAATATATACAGAGAAGTAGAAAGTGTTAGTACGAACAATCAGGTTTAGTAGAGAGAACAATGTAGTCTCGACCGGTATCACTATTCCAATGTCTTGTAGTAATTGTCTGAACGCGACTCTGTTTCAGACTGCCTCTGACTCGACTGACTCGCTCTGACTGATTCGCTCTGACTGACAGACTCCTGACGGGCTTCACTCCAGACTTCAGACTGAACTCCCTGCTTTCTCTTGAGGCGCAGTATTTATTACGTATGGAATAGTCTATTATGTTATTATAGGTAAGGTCCCATAACAATAGTGATCCCAGTCGTAAAGATCAGGGGTGGTGAGACTAAGAAAGGCAACTCGTCAGAACACATGCTATGGTAATAGCGATAGAGCTGTTCAATATGAATCCCCCTTATATGGCAATAGATGCTGGACAATTTCTTCAGGGATGAAAAGAAGATCTGAGACAAAGAGAGATGTGATTCGAAGATAGGTGATTCTAAACAAGAGTGCTGAAAATTCCATGGATTGAATACGTGAGCAACGGGGAGCTGTTAAAGAAAAGGAAACAAAAAGCACACTTAGAATGTTGTAGCATACCTACGGACGATAATGGGTATGTTCCCATTCACATAAATACAGTAGTAAATACTGTATGTTGGTCCGCAGTTGGACATTCTACTCCAGCAGTAATGGTCAGACTCTCTGCCTCTGGGTAGAGAGGATCCCCACACGAGGCTATGTCGAAGGATAGTCTCGTCTCAGGAAACCGCTACCTGACACCGTTATATACGGGGTCCACGGGAATTTGTGGCTGAGTTTTTCAGGCTCGAAGTTTACATTAAATTCGGCCTTGTGCTATATCTGACCGCGTGGGGTGGTTGGTAGATATCCTACAGTTGAAGATTCGACTCCAGCTGTGCTGGTCAAACTCTCTGCCTCTGGACAGAGAGGATCTCCACACGAGGCTATATCGAAAGGCAGAGTTTCGTCTCGGGAAACAGCTACCCGACACCGTTATACAAGGGGTCGACGGAGAATTTTGTCCGAGCCCACTGGCTCGGATACATCACATTAAATTCGGCCTTGTGCCACATCTGACCACGTGGGACGGTTAGTAGATATCCTGCAGCTGGAGATTCATTGTGAAATTCACTTGACTCACTTCTAGCAGTTGAGTACTTCTACGCGCCGCTGGCAAATCTTATATGCGTTATTCTTGTCCGAGGTATTATCGTTCATTACCAACCTTTGTATGATTATTCTACTCAGTACCTTCCCTAGGTTATAACATAGAAGAAGAAAGAAGCAGTTGAAATTTCCGAGTCAAATAACGAGGACAGAGGGCCTGGGGATTTTGATACTCACAGGACATACAGAGAGCAAATGAGACAGAGGTAGGACAGCGAGTAATCTGTCTTTGAAACTTGGGTAAATGGTTGGTAGAACCAGGGGTGAATACGGTACGAAAATACAAACATTGCTTCGACGTCCAAAATATAGAAGATCGTGGAGAGCCATGCTCGCTCACGTTCTGAAGGGACACGGCACATAAAAAAGATGTACTAAGAAATATATACTTAGAGTTTAACATATAAAAACTTTCTGATAATCGACAGTCTAAATATTTTTGTCGTTATTTGATATTAATATATAAATAATATTTGATAAGGCGGAGTTCTGTTTCTCTGTAAATAAGAATATATCTGTACATTTTGAATCTCTTGTGCACATTATCTAGTCTGTTTTTTTTTTATTTTACTTGAATAATTTTTGTTTGAGAATGTAAAAGAACTCAATTTCCAATTCGCCATGGCGATGCACTCACACACACCTTTCAAATATTGATAAATATTTACAACGTTCAACAAGAAAGCCTTCCGACATTTTGCTTAAGTACACATGCGCAGTTCAGTGTAGAACGCGTAAAATCTAAGAGGAATACTTGAAAAACCAGTTTGCGGCATAAACTGAAAAATGTTCCGAAGCCTCAAATATTTTCAATTGAATTGGAAAACACGAAAATATTCCGATTGAAAACTGACATTTTCGATAATTGCTTCCTGTACTTTTATATAATTTCCTTTACAAACTTTTTTCTTTTACTTTTTAGTTTCATTTATTATTTACTCTTTCATTCCCAATTTTAAATAATTCTTCTTATGCTTCTTGCTCTTGTTTTAATTCTTGGCTTTCTTCTTCTTTCATTTTCTTCTTCTTCTTCTTCTTCTTCTTCTTCTTCTTCTTCTTCTTCCTCTTCTTCTTCTTCTTTTCTTTCTTTCTTTCTTTCTTTTCCATTTTTGGCTAATTCTTCTTATAATCTTGTTCTTGTTCTTGTTCTTGGCTTTCTTCCTCTTCTTTCTTTCTTTCTTTTCCACTTTTAACTAATTCTTCTTATAATCTTGTTCTTGTTCTTGGCTGTCTTCTTCTTTCATTTCCTTGTTCTTCTTCTTCTTCTTCTTCTTCTTCTTCTTCTTCTTCTTCTTCTTCTTCTTCTTCTCACTTTTTCCTTCCTTAAAAAATTATATTTTCTTCTTCTGGTTTCTCTTCTTCTTCTTCTTTTTTTCTTTCTTTCTTTCATTCATTTCCACTTTTAACTAATTCTTCCTATGCTCCTTGTTCTTCTTTTTGTTCTCGACTTTCTTCTTCTTCTTCTTCTTCTTCTTCTTCTTCTTCTTCTTACTACTACTACTACTACTACTACTACTCCCAAGATTTCTTTTTCTTCTTCTCTATTTTTCTAAGTTTTGTACTCCGTTCCTTCCTTTCAGTCTATTCTACTTAATTTTTGATGTTTTCCTCTCCATTTCTACTACTACTAACACTACTACTACTAATAATAATGCCAGGTTTTCTCTTTCTTTTTCCTCTCATTGTCTATTTTTCTAGAATTTATGTTCTTCTTTTATTTTCTTCTCTATCTTCATTGTCCTTTTATCTTTTCTTCTTCTTCTTCTTCTTCTTCTGCTACTAGGTTTTATCTTTCCTCTTTCTCTTCTCATATTTTACGATATATCTATTCCATCTTCTTCCTCTTCCTCTTCTACTACTACTACTACTACTACTACTAACACTACTAGGTTTTGTATTCTTTTTTCTCATATTTTTACTAGATGTCCTTTTCTTCTTCTTTTACACCATTCCATCTTCTTCTTCTTTTTCTTCTACTTCATCTGTTACTACTACTACTACCATAATAACAATAGTGAGAAGAAGAAGAAGAAGAAGAAGATGAAAAAGAAGAAGAAAGACAAGAACAAGAACAATAGCAAGAAGCATAAGTAGAATTAGTTAAAAGTGGAAATGAAAAAAAGAAGAAGAAGAAGGAAATGAAAGAAGAAGAAAGCCAAGAACAAGAACAAGATTATAAGAAGAATTAGTTAAAGTGGAAAAGAAAAAAGAAAGAAAGAAAAAGAAGAAGAAAAAGAAGTAGAACAACAATAACAATACTGGATGAATCACAATCTGAAATCTTCGTGAATAATAATAATAATAATGCAGAAAAAGAGGGTCGAAATCTCACCACAGCCTGGATAGATTACCGTAAAGCTTTTGATAGTGTGCTATGCTCCTGGATCCTTAAGGCTTTGGAAACATACAAAGTCTTCTCGGTGATAGTAAATCCCCTTAAACACAGCCTGAGGATGTGAAAAACCATATTATACCTAAATCATGCCAGAGGCCCTGCCATCTCCAACCGCCTGAATATCTGTCGAGGAATATTTCCAGGAGATTCCCTGTCACCCATTCTGTTTTTGTTTTTTCTGTCCTTAATCCCCCTTACGCATGAACTAAACAATAATAGCTATGGATACAAATTAAACATGAAATTATTCAATCAACTCCTCTACATGGATGATTTCAAACTCTTTTCCAAAGATGACAATGTGTTGAAGGTTAAAGAGTTTCCTCAGTAATGTAAAATGTTTCAGTGACGACATGGGTATGGATTTCGAATTAGATTAGATAAATGTGCAAAAGTAACATTCAAGACAGGAGGAATTTAAAAAATACAGTCAATAGATCTAGGTTTTGTAACAAAGTTTATGGAAATGGAACAAGAAGAAGCCAATAGTTAACTAGCAAGGAGATTGAATGAATACAGCAATACCCAAATGAAAGAGAAGTAAGAAAAGAATACTATAGGCGTATCCGTCTGTTATTGGAAACTGAGTTGAATTCAAAAACAAAATATCAGCCATAATTACTTTGTCTGTTCCCGTGGTGCAATACAGTTTCAACGTTCTTAACTGGACCATAGCTGACATTAAGCGAATGGACGCCAAAAGGAGAAACCTTCTCACTTGCCACCACATGCATCATCCCAAAGCTGATGTTGAGTGTCAGTATGTGTCCAGATCCGAAGGAAGAAGAGGATTAGTTCAACTAGAACTATCTTACAAAACTACAACAATCGGTCTTCATAGATACCTAGGAACTACAGAAAACTGGATGAGGATCTGCGTCAAAGAAACTGAAAGAAGTAAGAAACTTTATTCAGTAATAAAGGAAACAAGTTCAGAACGGAGTTTCAAATCGGTGAAGAAATGGAAGTAAAACATAATACACCTACTGCAGCTGCAAAATCCTTAAAAAAAGAAAGCAAAGGCAAATGCAGTCGACCAGGTACAGAAATGATGGCAAGATAAACCTCTTTACGAGCAATATTATGCCCGTACCAAACCAGTTCATGGCGTGGCTACGTAGTGCACGGTTAAAAGCTGAAACCTAAGGTTTTTATTCTTTTTGTAACGGACCAATGCTTGCTAACTAGAAATTGCCAATCACACATACTGAAAAAAAAAGTGTTAGCTCCAAATGCAGATTCTGTGATAAATATCCAGAAAAGATTGAACATATTGTATCAGGTTGCACGATATTGGCACCCACTGAGTATAAAACCTGGCATGACAGAATGGGCCAATATCTGCACTGGAAAATTTGCAACTTCTACGGGAAGGAAACTGAAAGAAAATGGTATGAACACCACTCAATCGATTACGCAGATAAGACCTATAACAATTTTATGGGACTACACAATACACACTGACAGAACAATCAAAGCGAATCGAGCAAAACATCATGATCAGAGAACCTAAAAACAGAATATGCCTTCTTACTGAAATGGCAGTCCCTGACTGTATCTTTAAAGATCTTCAAAAAACTATCAAAATGTAAGGACCTTGAAATCGAAATCTCCAAAATGTGGCAAATGAGGACATTAACAACTCCATTTGTAGTAGGAGCCCTCGGATTGATTGGAAAAGATTCCAATAGGCTCCTTGAAGGGATTTATGGTAGCCCATGACTCATACAACAAGTACAGACCACACCTTACGACGGGCTTTATCTGCGTAAAACACGTGTGATCTTATTTGTTTTTTTCCCCAAAAATGATCAGTGGAAAATGTCATGATGCCATTTCTGACCTTAGGTCTCTGGTTGGGACCCGGAAAGAAACGAGTATACACCAGAAATCAAAGGAATAATAATAATTGCTGACCATGTTCACCATAGTCTATGAATATAGAATACAGCGCAGTACGTAATCTGTTCAAGGAAACAACGTTAAAGATTAACACTCACGAGTCAGACACTCGACTGAATCTGACTATATCGCCAATACCACCAGCAGCTGTTGAGTAATTCTTCAGTCTTTGATATTGTTGTGGATTCCGAGATTCAATCCGGTATCAATAAATAACAAACGCCAAGAATGAATATAGAAAAATAATGTATTAACGTAACAATACAAACTGGTAAAGCAGGTTAGTAGTTCCAGGAATACGGGTTAGTAGCAAAATACCTATACAGTCTTTGGTATTGAAGTATCGCTGTATGACTTCTTACTGAGTCTACGTGCTCGCTCACTGTGACTCTTGCTCGCTACGATCGTTCAGTCTGTCTGTTACCTTCAACCTTTCACTCTCCCTCTTCGGTCTGTCCTCGTCTGTCGGGTCTTCCCGTGGCAGTAGTATATGTATATACTGGGTGAGTCCATTTGTGTAAAAAGGGAAGAACCCCTCAACAGATATAAAAGTCTGGCAGTGATATTTAGCCACCTCCCACGAGGCTTTCATGTGGCACAAGGCCGGGTTTAACGTGGGATATCCGAGCCCGTAGGCTCGGCCAAAAATATTCCCTATTCGAACGCGTATAAACAGGTTCAGGGGCAGTCAACCTCACCGAACGAGACTCTGCAATTCGGCGGAGCCTCGTCCGAGTTATCAAAAGCTGGCAGTGAATATTCTGGAAAAACATGGTCGCCTTTATATACGTCGCATTGAATATTTTGAGCCTTCTGATTGGTTAACCCTTCTATTGGTGAACTATAAAACGAGTCAGCTCATTTTGACTGGCTCACTAGTACACCAGGGTACCCAGGTTAATAAACAACAACAACAACAATAATAATAATAATAATAATAGAGGAGAAGAGCGAAATGAGGACAGAGACAAGACATATAGAAAATGGAAGTGCCATTCCATTGCAGAAAACTTCCAAGATATATCTTTGCAATTTAAGATAAGAACATCAGTTACTATAGTTTCTGTTGGCTTCCTCTACTACTACTACTATTGCTACTAATACGAATGCTGCTGCTGATGCAACCATTCCTACTAGTTCTTCTATGTGCCGCGTCCCTTCAGGACATGGCCGGTCATGGCTCTACACAGCTTCCTACTTCAAGCGGCTACTAATAGTTTCTCCTCCTTTTTCCCATTTCCACAAGCTTCAGGGAGTACCCTGCTGCCTTCCCCTATAAAACATACCCCCGCTATATCCCCCGTGAGGATTAAGTTTTTCAAGACCTCCTTCCTCATTATGTGTCCAAGGAATTTCAGCTGTCTTTTCCTGATTCTGAGTAGAAGTGTTCTTTCTGTTGTTGCTTACTCGCTCCGTGCATGGAATGTTCAGTCTGCTTCTGTAGAACGATATTTCCGGAAAGGGACAACTCAACACCGCCGACTCAACACTGCTGACTGAGCGCCGGGATGACTCAGGACCGAGACAATTCAGTACCAGAAAAACATATTTTTTTTATAACCGAATAAAAGTAATTTATTAAGGATTAAAACCTTAATTAGTGAATATTTTTAAATTTATTTTTAGCAAAGTGAGTCCTATAGAAATTTATTTTTAAATAAAGTACATAATTGGAATTAGGTTAGGAAAAAAAGATTTTAAACATCGGCTGCCTTGAATCCATAAACAAATATTTATTTTTTATAGTGGTTTTCACCCTGTACAAGGCCCGAGACCAACTCAAGGTAGAGGATTACAGATTAAGAGGAGCAGCTCATGCGAATATGTGCAGAAAATAACTGTTAATCCTAAACTTGAACAGATTAAGATTGTTGGGATCGGGGAAGCAGCTTCTTGGGGGTCGGTTCCACAAAGCGGCAGTTCGTGGGAAGAATCCGCTTGGGTGGAACTTACATCTCACCAGGGGAAAATGATGGGAATGAAGTTAGTTCGCTACAATGTTGGTAGCATGGCGGGTCATAACCGTGAAGTCTGGGGCTGGTGGAACTAAGGAGTTTAGCTCATTTAAACACCCCCCCTGCATAGAAATAGCGATAGAGCAGTGAGAGGCTTGCGACGTTTCGCCTGTGAGAAAGGGGGGTTGCACAATGGAAGGTAATTCGTCACCTACTAGGACGCGGGGACGCTTTTGCACTCTCTCGAGAGTGGAAAGTGAAGACTGGGCAGCTGCCATCCATATATATGACAGCGGCAATCCATTTTCAACCTGATCTGGCTCTTTTAAAGTTAGAGGATATCAGGGAGGGATGAGCTACTTGCTGAAGCAGGCACAGGAAATCGACCACTTCACAAGTCATCTTTAGCGATGGATTGTGAGTAAGAGTTCCACTTGAAGTCCGGAATGAAAAGAATATTTTATTATTGTATTTCTTTCTACAATGTATTTAAACAGAGTATAAATCAGTCAGAATAGGAATCCTGGAAATCTATCTATTTCTGACATCGGGTTGCAACGTTGCTTATGTCTATATGATAAAATTCTAAAGGTTTGGGCCAGATGAAAATCTTTAAATTGCATTTACAAGATGGAATAAAACGACAGGATAAAAAAAAAACAATAAAAGACTATAGTAAAAAAATAGTTTGCGTATTAATTAAGAAAACGTTGGAAAACGCGAACGAACTATTTTGATAAGCCAATTAAATTTTCCCGTAATTTTTTTCAACAAATATTTTTAATTAAGTATATTTTTTATTCAAAAGTAAAAAAAAAAAAAAAAAAAAACGTTAGCGACTTTTTTTAAATAATAAAGTTTTGTTCTTTTCCAAAATCATT
Organism: Acanthosepion pharaonis; assembly: GCA_903632075.3. Taxonomy (NCBI): domain Eukaryota; kingdom Metazoa; phylum Mollusca; class Cephalopoda; order Sepiida; family Sepiidae; genus Acanthosepion; species Acanthosepion pharaonis. The sequence continues at coordinate 2,552,501 of CAHIKZ030000602.1, forward strand.
TAGCAGGAAAAAAATTGACTAATATACGGATGTCCAGTAGCACAATTTCTTAAATCATCATTCATTCACTTCCATGTGCTGTAATGGCTAGCAAGCTTGTCTCGCTAGATGTTATACCGGAACATACCTATTCTATTGTTAACAGACTCTCCCAGATATAATAGGTAGTAGTAGTAGCAGTCGCCAGGGGGCTCAGTGGAGTTGGTGAGTCAGTCGATGTCGGACATTAAAGTATCAACCATCACAACTAGACTGCTGCGTCATTAACTATTATTTCAAGTTCCTAACGTTTTGTACGTCGGACCCTTTTAGGACCGACTTAGTGAAATACAAGCCTCCACTGTGAAAACTGCTCTACAACACTAGATCAGTTATGACTGAATAGTTAGCGTGCTTCCATACTTTCGGCCTTGTTTCAGATGTAAACTAAGCTTAGAAAATAACCATTTATTGAGTTAGCGCATAAACGGGTTCAGGGGGAGTCAACCTTCCCGAACGAGACTTTGCAATTCGGCGGAGCCTCGTCCGAGTTATCAAAGGAAGGGAATGAAGCTCCGCTATGATCACAACTACCCTTATTTCTGTTATGGTTCGTGATTGACATTCAACACAGAATAATGTAATACCTGTCCAGTTCCTTTTGTGTCGAGGCTGTTGAGGTTACCCCGTCTCTTCTCTCGGAAGTTCCTCTACACACTGGTAAAACAGTTGACTTCTGAGGCGCAACTCTTATGCCCATGCTGGGGACAGGACGACGGCCGCTTATCATAGGTGGATCGGATAGCGACTTCCCATTCACCGGTCGAGATACCCTTGCGACCGCCCTGACACTGTTTAGACGGCAGGTCGATAGCTTTGACCGGATTTGGACCATCGCAGTGCCGATGCGATTTCTTGGAATTATAGGTGGGAGTTGGATGAAGTGAAAATATCCACTGGAATCCGATTCACCGATTCAAAGACAGTATTTAAACAACCTGAGAATTCTATCCAATTTCCTTTTCTGAAAAGCATTCTCCGTTGCATTCAGTATGGAAGAACATACGACGCATAATGAAAGTAAAATTCAATTCTGATGTCACTAAGACTAAATCCCAGACGCCTATGTCTTCAGGCGTTAACGCAAATAAGATATGGAAGATCGTTCGAAATCTTTTCGGCTGGAGGTATCTGCAGCTGACGATGGGGTACCAGGAAAATTTTAAATTCCTATTTCTAGGATTATTTTTGTATCATTATTTTATTTTTATACATTTATTAATTGTTTTATTTTTATTTATTTATTTTATTAACCATTTTATTTTTATTAATTTATTTATTTTATTATTATGATTTATTTATTTTATTATTATTACTATTTATTTTTATTTTATTATTTATCTTTTATTATTACTATTTTGTTTATTATTTATTTATTTTATTGTTATTAATTTTTTTTTTATTATTATTTACTTTACTATGATGAATTATTTATTTTAATTTAATTATATGAAAATAAATCAAACTTGCTCTTTTTACAAATACATTTGAATATAAGAAAATAACTCTTCATAAGTAAGACTATTCTATTTACAACTTATTTGAAAAAAATTATAGTCGATTATGAAATTTAAATTGCCTAATATATATAATAATAATGGACTCTCCCGTCGGTTTCGACGTATATATATATATATATATATATATATATATATATATATATATATATATAATCGACTCCCTGTCGAGATTCGACGTATGAGGGTCAAGCAGATCAGTTTCCAGGAAACCGACAGCCCGACACCGGCACATGAGATTTTAATTATAGTGGTGAAGGCCTCGTGCAGGACCATCAACACTTTTTGAAGGGCCGATTACAGAGATCTGGTGCACCGAATGCCACAAGGTTCCCAAACGACCCTCCGCAGGTTTTGAATTCAGAGTTGTCCTTCTCCTAGACCAGCTGCCATCCAAGTCTATATAATAATAATAATAATAATAATAATAATAATAATAATAATAATAATAATAATGGACTCTCCCGTCGTATTAATTGATTCAGTTATGAAATTTTGTGCGATAATCTTAAGTGGCATTTAAGACCCGCTAGGAGGCCACATATCGAGCATGAGTGAGGATTGTGAGATGAGATCACTGTTAGATCGACTGACCTTTTAGTTCTTGCTCTCGCTTCTTGAAGATGATTCAGACAATATATATATGTGTGTGTGTGTAAAAATTTCAGATAGACTACATCTGTAAAAGAAGAGTATAAATAAAGACAAAAGGGGAAGTTATGTTAGCCGACGATAAATCCCCGATAAATCTGATAAACCCTTCAGAGGATGAGACGCGTCGGCTAAGATAAGTTTTCCTTTTGTCTTTTGTCTCAGGAGTCCTCGACTTACGACAGAGTTCTGTTCCTACGATGAGTCGTAACGCTATTTCCTATGTAAGTCGGAAGATACCTTTGATTTTCTGCTAATAAGCACTTATGTCACTCACCTATGCTAACGCAATACCAATGTAATAACATAGGCGATAAGGAAATATTCTATGATATAACACATGAAGATTATAAATATAATACATATAATGAAATAAAAATAATACTTATAATGAAGTTGTTATACCATCTTGTATAACTCTTAACAGTGATGTCGTTGTCTCTCGGTAAATTAGAGCGTTTAACAATGTCTAAATTCACTTCCATGGCTTTCATTTTCTTCGAAGCACATATATCAGAAGCGGTTACATGAGTCTTGGAAGCCATAATGACGGACTATAAATTTCTACAAACAACACAAACGAAAGAGAATAAAGGCACAACAAACAAATATGGCGTACAACCAAAAAATGGCAGACGCCGCCTTCCTCTCCCAAGCGCCGTTTGACGACGTATTCTTCCGCCGTGCACTATTTGGCCACGTAATGCAATCTTTGGCCGCGTAATGTATTCTTCCGCCATATCGAAACAAGAATCGGTAATTGTTATGGGACCTTACCCATAATAACATAATGGACTATTCCATACGGAATAAATACTGCGCCTCAAGAGGAAGCAGGGAGTTCAGCCTGAAGTCGGGCGACCGACTGACCGGCTGATCGGTTGAACTCCCCGCCTTCGGGCGGGGAGGAACCCGAACGAGGCTACGCCGAAGGACGGAGTCTCTTTCGGGGAGGTAAACCGACCCTGAACCCGTTTATACGGGATCAAAGGGCATATTTTTTGCCGAGCCCACGGGCTCGGAGATCCCACGTTAAACCGGCCTTGCGCCATATGATGCCCTCGTGGGTGGGGTGACTAAATACCGTTCAGTCTGAGGTCCGTCAGAAGTCTGTCAGTCAGTCAGTCAGTCATTCAGAGTGAGCGAGTCAGAGGCAGTCCGAAACAGAGTCGCGTTCAGACTATTACTACTAAACCTGATTGTTCGTACTAACACTTTCTACCTCTCTGTATATATTCCTGTTTGTAATATATCTGTGTTATTCCATATCCGTGTTCGAGTTCTTCTTTATTGGTTCCACCTTGGACTATCACCGTGGTACAAGGAACCGAACCATAACAGTAATGAAGCTTTTTATGAAAGTGGACCATATTAAACTGATAAACGTTTCTTATCTGTTCTTTATTATATATATATATATATATATATATATATATATATATATATATATATATATATACAGAGCCAGTTAGATTAGGGCTACAGGAATGTAGGCTGCCCATGGCTAGGATACAAAGACAAGCTGAAAAGCAACTTGTCAGCTGTCAATATATCACATAACACCCTTGAGCGCTTAGCCTTGGAGCGGGTAGAATGAGATCAACGTGTTTTAGTGGACTCGGCAATTTTCAATCTGCTTGTCTGAATCATCTTCAAGAAGCGAGAGCAACATCTAAAAGGTCAGCCAATCTAACAGTGATCTCATCTCACAATCCTCACACTTGCTCCATATGTGGCCTCCTTTGTAAACCACTAGCAGGTCTTAAATGCCACTTAACATTATCACACAAACTTTCATAACTGAATCAATAAGCTGTCAGATCCTCATACGTCGAAAACGACGGTAAGTATATATATATATATATATATATATATATATATATATATATATATATATATGTGTGTGTGTGTGTGTGTGTGTGTGTGTGTGTGTGTGTGTGTGTGTGTGCATATACCTACGTTTGTTGCAATTTAAAAGTGGTATTCCTTTTTATTCCAGCGTTTCCTTCAGTCAGTTATGTGCCATTCGTGATACACGCTTAGGCGATCATGTATCTTTCGATACATGACTGACGAGGCAGATTTTTTCCCGCAGTAGTTTGCCATTGTTTTTCTGCGGTAGACCAGGCTTGGTCTGTCTTGGGGGAGGATAAGAGGATTCATACCTTTCCCAAGGTTATTAGCACGTAAGTGAATGTCATAGATATGACTGGAATTCGAACCCGGCTCTCCGATTCCTTAATCAATCTTTATAACAATGAGAAATGCAGAGTTTTATTTTTCATAGACTGGAAATATGGATCCATGCCTCTTCTAAGTGCAATAGTTGGAAGTGAACGAAAGAGTTTATGAAATTAACACATACAAGGCAGTGATGAATTGGTTGATTTGCATTACCAGTAATAGTACTGCAGACACAAGCATTAATGTTTCATATTATTCAATATTAATTAATTTATTTATTGTACTAAATACTGATCTTCCTGGAGTTATGCACCGGAGTGCAAATAACTGTCTAGTGTCAAATGATTTTCCTTATAATTTGGTTGGGGGTGGGGAGATAAGCATTTGAGTATTTCGTTTGCAAGGCGAAAGGTAAGATTTAATAATTTACAATACAGAAAACTCGCGCCTTTGAAGTGGAGAGATGAACTGTAGAAAGAAAGAAAGAAAGAAAGAAAGAAAGAAAGAGGTAAGTAAAAGAAAGAAAAACGAAAAAAAGATTTAGGTAAAAGAAAGAAAGAAAGAAAGAAAAAGAAAGAAAGATAAAGCAGAAATAGGTAAAAGAAATAGAGGAAAAGAAAAATAGGCAAAAAAGAAATAGGTAAAAGAAAGAAAGAAAGAAATAAAGAAAAACGAAAGAAAGAAAAAAGAAACAGAGAAAGAAAATAATAAATAGGTAAAAGAAAGAAATAAAGAAAGAAAGGAAAAAAGAAAGAAAGAAAAAAACGAAATATCTAAAAGAAATAAACAAAGAAATAAAGGAAAAGAAGAAATAGGTAAAAAAATAACGAACGGAAAAGAAGAAACAGATAAAAGAAAGAAAGAATGAATGAATGAAGTCGTTAAAAGAAAGAAAGAAAGAAAGAATAAAGATTAAATACGTAAAAAAGAAAAAAAAAAGAAATAGATAAAAAGAAAATGAATGAATGAATGAAGTCGTTAAAAAAGAAAGAAAAAGAATAAAGATTAAATACGTAAAAAAAGAAAGAAAAAAAAAAATAAAAGAAAGAAAGAAAGAAAGAATGAAAAGTTAAAAGAAAGAAAGAAAGAATAAAGATTCAATAAAAAGAAAGAAAGAAAAAAAATAGAAAAAGAAAGAAAGAAAGAATGAATGAATGAAGTCGTTAAAAGAAAAGAAAAAAAATAAAGATTAAATACGTAAAAGAAAAAAAAGAAAAAAGAAAAGATAAAAAGAAAGAAAGAATGAATGAATGAAGTCGTTAAAAAAAAGAAAGAAAAGAAAGAATAAAGATTAAATACGTAAAAAAAAGAAAAAAAAGAAAAGAAAAAAAAAAATGAATGAATGAATGAATGAAAAAAAGAAAGAAAGAAAGAATGAAAGATTCAATACGTAAAAAGAAAGAAAGAAAAAGAAATAGATAAAAAAGAAAGAAAGAATGAATGAAATGAAGTTAAAAAGAAAGTAAAGAAAGAATAAAGATTAAAAGAAAGAAAGAAAAAAGAAATAGATAAAAGAAAGAAAGAAAGAATGAATGAATGAAGTCGTTAAAAGAAAGAAAGAAAGAATAAAGATTAAATACGTAAAAGAAAGAAAGAAAAAAGAAATAGATAAAAGAAAGAAAGAATGAATGAATGAAGTTAAAAGAAAGAAAGAAAGAATAAAGATTCAATACGTAAAAGAAAGAAAGAAAAAAGAAATAGATAAAAGAAAGAAAGAAAGAATGAATGAATGAAGTCGTTAAAAGAAAGAAAGAAAGAAAGAAAGAAAGAATAAAGATTAAATACGTAAAAGAAAGAAAGAAAAAAGAAATAGATAAAAGAAAGAAAGAAAGAATGAATGAATGAAGTTAAAAGAAAGAAAGAAAGAAAGAATAAAGATTAAATACGTAAAAGAAAGAAAGAAAAAAGAAATAGATAAAAGAAAGAAAGAAAGAATGAAAAAGTCGTTGAATAAAGATTAAATACGCAAAAGAAGAAAAGAAAAAAAAAAATATAAAAAGAAAGAAAGAAAGAATGAATGAAAAAAAGAAAGAAAGAAAAGAAAGAAAGAATAAAGATTCAATACGTAAAAGAAAGAAAGAAAAAAGAAATAGATAAAAGAAAGAAAGAATGAATGAAATGATGAAGTCGTTAAAAAAAAAGAAAGAAAAGAATGAATAAAGATTAAATACGTAAAAGAAAGAAAGAAAAAAGAAATAGATAAAAAAAGAAAGAAAGAATGAATGAATGAAGTTAAAAGAAAAAAGAATAAAGATTCAATACGTAAAAAGAAAAAAAAAAGAGATAAAAGAAAAAAGAAAAGAATGAATGAATGAAGTCGTTAAAAAAAAAAAAGAAAAAGAAAGAAAAAAAAGTAGAAAAAAGAAAGAAAGAAAAAAGAAAGAATGAAGAATGAATGAAGTTAAAAGAAAGAAAGAAAAAAATGAATAAAAAGACGTAAAAAGAAAAAAAAGAAAAAAGAAATAGATAAAAAGAAAGAATGAATGAATGAAGGTAAAAAAAAAAAAGAAAGAAAAATGAACGTAAAAAGAAAAGAAAGAAAAAAAATAGATAAAAGAAAGAAAGAAAAAGAATGAATGAATGAAGCCAAAAGAAAGAAAAAAAGAAAGAAAGAAAGAATAAAGATTCAATACGTAAAAGAAAGAAAGAAAAAAGAAATAGATAAAAGAAAGAAAGAAAGAATGAATGAAGTCGTTAAAAGAAAAAAAAAGAATAAATAAAGATTAAATACGTAAAAGAAAGAAAGAAAAAAGAAATAGGTAAAAGGAAGAAAGAATGAATGAATGAAGTCGTTAAAAGAAAGAAAGAAAGAATAAAGATTAAATACGTAAAAAAAAGAAAAGAATAAAGAAATCGGTAAAAAAAATAAAGATAAAGATAAAAAAATAAAGAAAGAAAGAAAGGAAAAGAAAGTATAGGCAAAAGAAAGAAAGAAAGAAAGAAAGAAAGAAAGAAAGAAAGAAAGAAAGAATGAAAGAAAGACAAAAAGAAAGAAAGAAGAAATAGGTAAAAGAAAGAAAGACAATGAATAAATAGGCAAAGCAAAAAATAAAGGAATAAAACATACGTAAAAGAAAGAAAGAAAGAAAGAAAGAAAGAAAAAAGAAAAGGTAAAAGAAAGAAAAAAGAAAGAAAGAAAGAAAGAACGGAATCGATAAAAGAAAGAATGAAATAATAAATACGTAAAAGAAAAACAGAAAGCACGGAATAAAAGAAATACGTAAAAGGAATAAAGAAAAAGAAGAAATAGGTAAAAGAAAGAAAGAAAAAAAAGAAAGAAGAAATAGGTAAAATCTATAAAGAAAGAAGAAATAGATAAAAGGAAGAAAGTTAATAAATAAATAGGCCAAAGAAAAAATAAAGGAATAAAACATAGGTAAAAGAAAGAAAGAAAGAAATGCGTAAAAGAAAGGAAAAGAAATAAGTGAAAGAAATAAATAGGTAAATGAAAGCAAAAGAAAAATGACATAACATTTAGATGATTCCCTTTGTTCTAGAATTCTCCCGGCCTTAATTAAATGACGTTAGGAAATTTCCTGTATATGAAATAAAAGGTGTGGTTGGAGATTTTTCTACAAAAAAAAAAAAGACAAAATACAGATGACATAATGGAAAGATATGTGTGTCAAATTTGTCTTCATCTAGCAAATGTCTTACCCTTATGTGGGATGTATTCCTGGCAAGTATCTGTGCGAGGTAATTCTGCTGCACTCTGTATGTATGTATATATAATAATCTTCCCCACCCGTCTATTTAAAAACATAGATAGATAGATAGATAGATAGATAGATAGATAGATAGATAGATAGATAGATGATGAGAATATGATAAATAGGAATAGATTCAGATAGATAGATAGATAGATAGATAGATAGATAGATAGATAGATAGATAGTGAGAAGCTGATAGAAAAAGGGGTCGGGGGTGGTGAGATGAACCGCCGATAAGTGGGGCAACCTGGAACGAAGCTAATCTTTACAATACAAATCCACTTAGAAATTCAATTTCTACCGATATATCGATTTGCACTAATCAATGACTAAAAGTATGGGAGATTAATATAAATATAGATTAAGTGATCAAATCTTCAGTAGAGAGCGTGTTTCTTCAGTGACTCCGAAAATTAAAAGACAGAAAGAAAGAAAAAAGAAAGAAAAAAAGCAAGAATGAATGAATAGAGTGGAAATTTAAATAGTAAAAAAAGAATTGGAAAAAAAGCTAAAAGTGTTGGGGGGGTATGGATTTTGCAAAAAAAAAACGATGAAAATGAAGAAAGCGGGAATTAAAAGATAAAAATAAAGGGAGAGAAAAAAGGTAAAAGAAAGAAAGAAAATGAAGAAATGGGTTAAAGAAAGAATAAGTAGATGAAAAACAAATAGGAAGAAAAATGAAGACGTAGGTTGAAGAAAAAGAAAGGAAGGAAAAGAAGAACTAGGTAACACAAATAAAAGAAAGAAAGAAACAAAGAAAAAGAAGAAGAAATAAGTAACAGAAAAAAAAGAAAGAAAAAGAAGAAATACGTAACAGAAAGGAAGAAAGAAAGAAAGAAAGCAAGAAGAAACAGAAAGAAAAAATGAAAAAAAAAGAAATAGCTAAAAGAAAGAAAGAAAGAAAGAAAGAAAGAAAAGAAAAGAAAGAAAGAAAGAAAAAGATGAATAGGTGAGAGAAAGAAAGAGATACATAAAAGAAAGAAAATGAAAAAGTAGTATAAAGAATGAAGATAAAGACGAAAGAAAAAAGAAAGAAAAAGAAAAAATACTTAACAGAAAAAAAAGAAAGAAACAAAGAAAAAAAGAAAGAAAGAAAGACAAGAAGAATTGGGTGAAGGAAAGAACGAACGCGAGAAAGGAAGGAATGAAGAACGAAAAGAAAATAAGAAATAGATAAAAGAAAGAAAGAAATAATTTAGAAAATAGAAAAAGAAGAATTAGGTTAAAGAAAGATTCAATAGACGAAAGAAAAAACAGAAAAAGGAGAAGTAGTTAGCAAAAAGAGAGGAAGCAAGGAAAAGACGTAAGTTAAAGAAAAAGAAAGAAAGAAAGAAAGAGGAGAAATAGGTAACAGAAAGATAGAAAAGGAAGAAATAGAAAAAAAGAAAGAAAGAAAGAAAGAAAGAAAGAAAGAAAGAAAGAAAAAGAAGACATAGGTAAAAGAAAGAAAGAGAGAAAGAAACAAACAAACAAATAAAGGAAAAGAAGTAATAGGTAATAAAGAACGAATGAAAAAGAAGACATCGATAAAAGAAAGAAAGATTCAAAGTAATTTTTCGTTGAAGATACTCGGCCATTTTCCTACAGAACATAAGCATCTGCTTTAAAAATGGGGAAAAGTTTTTTTTTTGTTTCTTTTTTGGGTTTTTTTTTGGTTTTTTTTTTGGGGGGGGGTTGAGAAAATATATTTTATAATTAAAAAAGTGGAGTCTTGGTTTAATATTGACACATACGACAATGTAATTAACATACGTTGCTTCGTGTGATTAATTTCGTATTTATCCACTTGGGGAAAACAAGTAAATAAAATTTTTTTTTTTTCTCCATTGAAAAAGTAAGATATTTACACGCCGGATCTTCCTTAGTGAAAATAGTTAATTGCTTAATATGATGAAAACGTTATTTTCTACGAAAGTTTAAGAAATTCAAGAAACATTGCACATAATCATTGTTTACGTATGCGATTATGGGTGAGCGAACAAGTGAAAAAAGAAACGAAACAAACGAAGATTTAGGCAAAGTTAATTTCCTCATGAAATGAGGCGTGCAATTCAGTAAGCCAAATGGGCCACAGTTTGACCATGACTGAAATAGACGAAAGTAAATCAGGAAGAAAAAGAAGAAAAAGGTAAAAGAAAAAAAGAAGGAATGAATGAAAAAAAGAAGAAAAGAAGAAATAGGTAAAAAAAAGAAAGAAAGAAAGAATGAAAGAAAGAAGAAAAGAAGAAATAAGTAAAAGAAAGAATGAAAGAAGAAAAGAAGAAATAGATAAAAGAAAGAAAGAAAGAAGGAATGAAAAAAAGAAGAAAAGAAGAAATAGATAAAAGAAAGAAAGAAAGAAAGAAGAAACGAAGAAATGGGTAAAAGAAAGAAAGAAAGAATGAATGAATGAATGAATGAATGAATGAAAGAAAAAAGAAACGAAGAAATAGGTAAAAGAAAGAAAGAATATGAATGAATGAAAGAAAGAAGAAAAGAAGAAATAGGTAACGAAAGAAAGAAAGAAAGAAAGAAAGAAGAAAAGAAGAAATAGGTAAAATAAAGAAAGAAAGAAAGAAAGAAAGAATGAAAAAAGAAAAGAAGAAATAGATAAAAGAAAGAAAGAAAGAAGAAACGGAGAAATAGGTAAAAGAAAGAAAGAAAAATGAATGAATGAAAGAAAGAAGAAAAGAAGAAATAGGTAAAGAAAGAAAGAAATAAATAAATAAAGAAAGAAAGAAAGAAAAAAAGAAAGATAGAAAGAAAGAAAAAAAGAAAAAAAAAAAGAAAAGAAGAAATAGGTAAAATAAGAAAAAGTTTTAAAAAAAGAGATAATGAAGAATTATGTTAAAGAAAGAATCAATAGACAAAAGAAAAAAGAAAGAAAAAGAAGTAAACAGAAAGAAAGGAAGAAAGGAAAAAGAAAAGACGTGGGTTAAAGAAAAAGATAGAATGGAAGTAAAAGAAGAAACAGGTAACTGAAAGAAAGAAAGAAAGAAAGAAAAGAAAGAAAAAAAAAGAAAGAAAGAAAGAAAAGGGAAGAAAGGAAAGGTAAAAGAAAGAAAAAAGAAATTGTTAAATAAATAAGAAGTAGACGAAAGATAGTAATGGAAAAGAAAGAAAGAAAGAAAGAAAGAAAGAAAAAGAAAGAAAGAAAATGGACACACTAAGATAGATAATGGACGGAGAAAGAAAGAAAGAAAGAAAGAAAGAAAGAAAGAAAGAAAGAAAGAAAGAAAGAAAGGGGAAGAAGGAATAGGTAAAAGAAAGAAAAAGAAATTGTTAAATAAATAAGAAGTAGACGAAAGAGTATAAAAGAAAGAAAGAAAGAAAGAAAGAAAGAAAGAAAGAAAGAAAATGGACACACTAAGATAGATAATGGACGGAGAAAGAAAGAAAGAAAGAAAGAAAGAAGGAAGGAAGGAAGGAAGGAAGGAAGGAAGGAAGGAAGGAAGGAAGGAAGGAAAATGGACACACTGAGATAGATAATGGACGGAGAAAGAAAGAAAGAAAGAAAGAAAAGATAGGTATAAGAAAGAAAATGAAGAAGGTGGTTAAAGAAAGAAAAAGAAGACATAGGTAAAAAGATAGAAAGGAAGAAATAAATCTCTATATATTTATCCAAATTACCAGCGCTCAAAATGGTTGGTAACTTTATTACATTTATGCCTATATTTTACAAGTATAAGAATGTACTGTTTTCTCTTCTCAAGACGATAGACTTTCTCACAGGAAAGATACATTCTTTTGCGAGTGCATTAAGCATTCTGTAGGTTCGCTTATGGGCTCCGACATCGAAAGCGAATTTACTATCGTTCCAAACAAAAAAACAAATCTTCCAGACTGAAATGATACAATAAACGGCTAGAGATGGAGACGTGAAATCAGGCCGACCAGAAAGAGTGAACACAGATCGATCTGATTTAATCGATTACTATCGATCTGTCGCTTCTGTTAATCATTCTATTCAGACGTCTGAAAATGGCTTAGACGGATAAGGGATGTGACGGAACGGTTATCGATGTCATAAACGGTTTCAGAGAGCAAAGTTTACGCTGCCTGTACTCACTTCGCCCTTGAGAAGGTTGCTTCTTAAAAGTCTTGTCACTGTCATACTACAAATACCGACAGACAAGTGTGAGACGGGCTAACATCCACGGCCTGAGGCTCTGTGCATAATATTTCATGACAAATTCAGTATATTCTGTTTCTCATTCCCCTGTGCTACAGAAGGTACCTACCGTGATATTCCGATATCGGGTTTATACGTATATAGCTATCTAGTTAACTAGTGTATATATAACTTGGACCGATTTTAAATGTGAATTAAGTTCAAGCGTCTAATGATATTTTTTTCTTTTTCTTTTAGAGTTAACAAATTAAATATTTGTCAATTTCAACCATGGAAAGATTAACAATCAGACAACGCGTTAAAGTTATAGAAACCTATTAAGAAAATGGACGTTCAAATTTATAAATATTAGCCCAATGATTCCGCTTGCAAAAACTGCACACCAAACAGTGACGTTTTGTGGATGCAGTGGCTTTTCAACAATCTTCCTTGGATTTTCATCAGCCCAAATGTGACAATTCCGCTTTTTAACGAATCCACCTAGATGAAAATGGGCTTCATCACTAAAGAGGATTTTTTGCGAAAAATCTTCATCAGCTTGTCTTTGCTCGTGGACCCAACTGACGAATGTACAGCACTCCAAATAGGCAGCAGGTTTCAGTTCTCGTGTCAATTGAATTTTGTAAGCGTGCAGAGACAAATCTTTTGTTAAAATTCGATGTAAGGTTGTTGTGGAGAGATTCAATTCCTACGCGCGATGACGAATAGAGGTGTCTGGATTTTCAGCCTCATTCTCGTGCACTGCAGCAAAGTTTTCAGCTGAACGGCGTAAACGAGCACTCAATGATGTTTTCACATCTGCCAACGACCCAGTTTGTTCGAATTTACGAAGATTTTTTTTCCAATTTCACTCTCGGTTGGTCGATTATGCATTTCTGTTTGAACGTCCATTTTCGTAATATGCTTCCATAACTTTAACACGTCGTTTGTTTGTTAATCTTTCCATGGTTGAAATTGCCAAAAACTTAAGTTGTTAAATCTAAAAGAAAAAGAAAAAATCATTAGACGCTTAAACTTAATTCACACTCCAAGTTTTTCGATATATATATATATATATATATATATATATATATATATTATGAAATGGAAAAAGTCCGAAAATTATTTTAAGATATTTTTATGTTTATACATTTTTACAGATACAAATATTTAAGTAATGTTTTGTTTATAATAAATAGTATTAACAACATTTACCGGTTTGATGACTGAGAATTTTTCACAGAAATATTCGGCCTCCGACAGGAATCGAACCTGCATCCTATACGGACTCCTCTGTGGCCGAAACGGTTAAGGCATGTCAGGCTATATAACGGTTCCGTATAGGATACAGGTTCGATTTGTCGGAGGACGAATATTTTCTATGAAAATTTTTCGTCCGGTAAATTTTGTTTAGTACTGTTTATTATAAACAGAGCATTTACTTAAATATTTGTATTTATAAAAGAATGTATAAACATAACACTGTCATATATATATATATATATATATATATATATATATATATATATATATATATATATATATATATATATATATATATATATATATATAAAAAATATTCCTACTTCATCCGGGTTCGTATAGGGATAAGCATAATAGAGTATTTTACGAAATATAAGGGCTAGCAAAGTGAATGGCAACACCTGTAGGCTGTGTGAAGGGGAGTAGTTAGTTATACAAAGCTGGCACTGAGATGTTGGGCGGGAAGTCTGAGATCATGGCCAAATGTAGACACGTGAGAAAGTTAATTTGGGGGGCTATACAAACCCCTGATAAAGTTGGAATAATTTTTTTTTTTTGTTTCACTACAACCCCCCCATCACTTCTGGTCTCAAATGAAGACATTTAAGTTGTTTAGTTGATTGATTTGCTGAACATACCACCTAACGAGACCTCAGCTATCGAAACCACAATTGTGTTCCAGTCAGTGTCCTTACGTTTTTAAGATATTAAATCGCTCTGCAAGTTTGGTTTTCCTACTTGAAATTGAGCACTTTTTAACGTGTACGATTTTAACAAATATTTCACTGTTTGTTTATTCCGGCGTATATATATATATATATATATATATATATATATATATATATATATATATGAAGAAAAATACAGAAAAAACAAACAAAAATTTTAACATGCAATTATGCTGTATTAACGTTAATATAAAGTCGACGTCGCACGTTTCGGTCTATTTAAGACCATCTTCAGGACATTTTCATTTAAACATAATTAACATTAGAACATATAAAAATTTAACACAAAAGACGATGGACATAAGAGCACAACTAATCCAAACAGATAACTGAAATTTTTATATAAGATCAGCGTTCCGTTCTAATGTTAATTATGTTTAAAGGAAAATGTCCATGAAGATGGTCTTAAATAGACCGAAACGTCCGACGTCGACTTTATATTAACATTAATACAGCATAATTGCATATTAAGATTTTTGTTTGTTTTTTCTGTATTTTTCTTCATACTGTCGGATCTATATCCATATATTTATATATATATATATATATATATATATATATATATATATATATATATATATATATATATATATATATATAGGCAAAAAAAATTATGACCATCTTGCATTTCTTTAAAAACACCTTAAACTGAATTAAAATATTTTGTGCTTTTTAAAGTAAAACATAACACTTCAATAATTACAGTGCATTTACTGTTCTTTTGACAAAAATAAGCGCTTAACTAAAAAAAATTATCATGGGATAGCATCATATTTTCTTTCGCCAATAAAACCACTATCTGCATTAATTAATACTTTACAAATTCTTTCCAACAGTTTTATGGCTGACCTTGCCGAACATTCTTCAAGGACTGAAAAAGCTCACGCTCACGCTTTGAGTATTCCCTTCTAACTCTTCTATCCAATTCCTTCCATGTTAATTCAGTGTGAGAGAGGTCAGGAGATGAACCGCAGCCAAGTCATAATTGCGAAAATTTTGTTCTTTTTTTGTTAGACTCAAGGTAATTTTGCTATAATTTAGCAGAGTGTTTTTGTTGAAAGGTGATTTTTTTCCAATTATGCGTAAACCAGATGGTACAGCATGTCTTTGCAAAATCGGATGACATTTTTTCTTTTTACAAGATTCCCTTGGCCCGAATCTAATCTCCAACGTTTTGGTAATCTCAAAAGTTCTACTGGAGGTTTAATGGTGAAAACAAAATATAATGTATCTTATAAAAAATTTTCATAAATCAACAAAATGTATTGTGGACAGACAAATCCAATCCAATACGTTTTTGTGCGCATGTTTTGTTTTTCATTAATGTATACCTACTTTTGAATCCCCCTGTATATATATATATATATATATATATATATATATATATATATATATATATATATATATATATATATATATATATATATATGTGTGTGTGTGTGTGTGTGTGTGTGTGTGCCGATCTTTGTATTCCATAATTATTATTATTTAGCAATTATTATTATTTAGCACCATATAGCATTGAAACACCAGTTCACCTATGATCACAGAAGTTAAGCATCGTCGACGCTGGTCAGTACATAGATGCGTCACCTTTTAGGAATATAAGGTGCAGTCAGCTTGGATGTGCGGATGGTGTAATTGATAATGACTCGGAATTGTTAATCGGAGAGCCAAGTTCCAGTTTTATTTGGGTTCGTTATATTTCTTTATGTCCATATACCATTGGAAATATCATGAATCCACCTATTCTTCTCCAGCTATTGGTTAATTAGTAATACCTGTAACACTAAATCATTATTATCTCAAAAAATTCTTACAATCTAAAAATATTTTTTGGCTTTTAATAACACACAAATTGTTGGTAAGCCGCTGAAAATGAATGAATCAATCAATCAATTATTATTATTATTATTATTATTATTATTATTATTATTTCCTTTGATTTCTGGCGTTTACACATTTCTTTCCTGGTCTCGCCCAGGGACCTAAGTTTAGAAATGCCACCATGACACTTTCCACTGACAAAAAAAATTACATAGATAAAGTAAAGTGTGGACTACTTGTGAGAACAATCTTTTGTATTTCTTTGGGGCATAGACTTCCAGGAATCCTTTCAATTAGTCTACATTATTATTATTATTATTATTATTATTAATAATAATAATAATTATTATCATTATTAATATTATTATTAATATTATTATTAGTAGTAATATTAATATGATTATCATTACAATTATTATTAATATTATTATTATTAATATTATTATTAGTAGTAGTAATAGTATTAATATTATTATAATTAATATTATTATTATCATTATTAATATTATTATTAATATTATTAGTAGTAGTAGTATTAATATTATTATAATTAATATTATTATTAATAATATTAGGTTGGTGCAAAAATAGTGTCGTTTTTTGACGTTCAACTTCAAAAGATCATAACTCCTTTCATAATAAACTCTATTAATCGAAATAAGAACCATTAGATTCGACACATTTTTGCCAACGAGAAACAAGTTTATTTATCCCATTAGCATAGAAATCCGGAGTTCTGGAAGCGATGAAGTCATTGAAGGTCGATTCGGCATCATCTCGGCTTTTGAAGCATTTTTCGCGCAGGAAGTTGTCGAGATGCTTGAAAAAGTGATAATCGGTGGGCGAGAGGTCCGGTGAATATGGCGGATGAGGCAGAGTCTCGTCGCCCAATTCGTTCAGCTTCTGCAGGGTCAGTTGAGCAACATCCGGGCGAGCGTTGTCATGGAGGAGAATTGGTCCCTTCATATTGACCAATCTCGGGCACATACGTTGGAGTTTCTGGTGCATTTCGTCAATTTGTCGGCAGTACTTCTCCGCCGTAATCGTTTCGCCCGGATTCAAGAAGCTGTGATCGATGAGACCGGCCACAGACCACCAAACAGTCACCATAACTTTTTGGCGCAATTTCGGCTTTGGGAAGTGTTGTGGACCTTCTCCGGCATCCAACCACTGTGCCGAACGTCGCCGGTTGTCGTAGAGGATCCACTTCTCATCACACGTCACAATCCGCTCGAGAAATGGGTTGTTTTTGTTGCGCAGAAAGAGCGTAGAAGACACCTCAAAACGACGATTTTTTTGATTATCGTTCAATTCATGCGGCACCCATTTATCCAACATTTTTGACTTCCCTATTTGCTTTAAATGGCGAACGAAGTTCAACAGCAACTTCTCGCGTGGTTTTGCGAGGATCGGCTTCAATTAAGGCTTTCAAATGTTCGTTATCAACCGCAGTCGGCCGGCCGCGACCGTCTTCATCTTCGAGGCTCTCGTCACCATTGCGAAATTTCTTGAACCACCGTTGTGCCACACGTTCGTTAGTACTTCCTGGGCCAAACGCATCATTGATATCACGAGCTGTCTCGCCAGCTTTTCGGCCTAGTTTGAACTGGAACAAGAAAATCGTGCGGATTTGAATTTTGTCCATGCTGTCGAAAAGCCTGCAAAAAAAATGAAGGAAGAGATTGAGAACGGTAACGAATAACACGATTCGATAGAGCGAAAAACACGCTTCAAAATGATATATAACATCGCTATATATATCAATGAATTAATTCAGAAATCATATATAAAAGTAACATATGTCAGAAAACGACATTATTTTTGCACCAACCTAATATTATTATTATTATTAATATTATTATTAGTAGTAGTAGTATTAATATTATTATAATTTATTATTATTAATATTATTGTTAATATTAGTAATAGTAGTAGTATTAATATTATTATCATTAATATTATTATCATTAATATTATTATTTTTTAAATATTATTAGTAGTACTAGCAGTATTAATATTATTATTATTATTAAGTTACGAATTGGACGAGAAATTATTTTATTCTCTCACAGAGCATATTGAACGGTATTGCGCTAACAAAACTTCCACTATGAAATTGCGTATTTTGGAGGGGGGGGTCAGTACTACGGCAACAGGCAAATACAAGAATCATTATAATAATGATTCCTTGAATTGGTTACTAATCTATTAAATTGTTGGTTTCATCCTCGACGGAAGTTAATTAAAAACCCGCGTTTTTCAATCTGGAAATTATCAAAGCTGGTAACCTCAATATGAACCAGTCGCGCCAGTCTGTCTCGAGCTGAATAATCTCTCAGATGTAGAAGCGATTATTTTCGTCTGGCAACGTGAAAATTATTTTTGCTATCATTATGAAGCATGTTTTAATATGGTTCTTGTGAAATTATTTAAAAAGATTTATCAATATTCTATCGTTAATCACATTGGTCAACAAAGATAGAGAATGAAAGTTGTTGATTATTCAAACTATAAAATAACATAATGCAAAGACGAAACTACATCCTGCGCAATGAACGACTTAAATATTCATTAGTTTTCGAAATAAAACTTTAAATCAGTATCCAATTGGATCTCTCCAAATTAGTAATGGCGTGAATGTCTGGTTTTCTAATCACTATTCTATAGGATACTGAGACTCTTATGTAGCATGTGTAGAACTATGGTCGCCCATGTCCTTAAAGGCACGTAGAAGAAATGAATTGTGAAAGTTGTATTCTAGAAGTCAAAGAATACCATACCGAGAATACCATGGACGGAGTATGTAAGCAATGAGGAAGTCTTGAGAAAAATGGCAACAAAGAGGACATTTTTGGCAATAATATTCAACCTACACAAGTACCGTCCTGGTTATGATGATAAACTACATCTGCGCCCTGGGTAAGACGATAAACAACGTCCGAGTCCTGGGTAAGACGATAAACTACACCCAACAGAAAGGTCTCTGATCAGGAGGTTTTATGGAGCGTGGAACCACCTCTTAATTGCTGACGTTTCCAGGTCCACCCTGACCCGGGATGGTAGCACATGTTAGGGTTCCAACTATGGGTAAATAGTTAAAACCAAAACTGGAGCCAAAATACTATGTAAGTGTAAAAATATGTTTTAATACCAGTAATAAATTTTTTGAGAAAAATATTACCAGCAATACATTTTTGGAAATCTTGTCGGCATTAAATAACCCATTGAGGTGTTGATATGCCATAAAACAAACCAAAGCAAACCGATTTCTTACAAAGGATATCTATTCTATTCATACGAACGTATCTAAAAATTTTGTCAGCATTAAATAACCCACTGAGGTGTTGATAAGCCGTAAAACAAAACAAAGCAAACCAAATTGATTTCTTACAAAGAATACATATTCTATTCATACGAACTTATCCTAAAAATCTTGTCAGCATTGAATGACCCATTGAGGTGTTGATATGCCGTAAAACAAAACAAAACAAAAACTTATACAAGTAGATGATACTAGCG
The DNA here is from genome assembly GCA_903632075.3 of Acanthosepion pharaonis. Taxonomy (NCBI): domain Eukaryota; kingdom Metazoa; phylum Mollusca; class Cephalopoda; order Sepiida; family Sepiidae; genus Acanthosepion; species Acanthosepion pharaonis. The sequence continues at coordinate 2,572,029 of CAHIKZ030000602.1, forward strand.
CTGTGATATCTTCCATGCATTAATTTCAACTCTTCTTATTAATAACCGCATTGTTTCCTTCGAGGTATACCGACATCTGACTGTTCAAAGACGACTTTAAAAATACCTAGTAGCCATTTCTCTTGAAAATCTAGGATCGTTTTGTTAACAAGTACCTTCAGAAAAAAGGGTTTAATCTGTGTTGACATAGTTTCCAATCACACCGATGATTCCAACTACAACTAGAATTCTTGATGTCCTCATGTGCCATATTTTTGAGATTTCTACTTCAAGATCCTTGTATTTTGATAGTTTCTTGAAGATCTTCAAACATATATTATTATTATTATTATTATTCTAAACGTTATTATTAATGGATACCCGTATTTGAGTAAACGATCCGTTTTTATTTTAAACAGTATTTACTGACCTGCACACTCGCGAAAATTTATTAAAAACATATCTACCAGCATTCTGACAGCACATATATATATATATGTGTGTGTGTGTGTGTGTGTGTGTGTGTGTGTGTGTGTGTGTGTGTGTGTGATATTCATCTTTTGATTTTAAACCCAAATGTTTTCAGTGAACAACAAAAACAATAGTTTTGGTGGGGCTTTATATATATATATATATATATATATATATATATATATATATATATATATATATATATCCTTCTTTCATCGGCTTCAAAATTGCTTGCTTTTGTCCCAATTTGTCTTCAATTTGCTTTTAACATGAAATGGAACCTTTACAGGTGAAACTCAAGGCTAAAACCAAGAGTTGTCATTCAGAGCTATTTAATGTCTAAAAGGCAACACCTGGGCAACAAGAAACACCTGTCAGTCACGTGTTCCAATATTTTTGCACACTTCACGAAAGAGTGGGTTCAGACAAAATGTGGTATGCACTAAGTTGTTTAACACATCTAAATAAAAGCTGAAATTCTGAACTCTTGTCTCATTTTCACCTTTCGATCCAAAACCCAAATGTCTTCTGTAAACAGCAAAAAGAAAAGAAAAGATCGGTAGTAGCGACGGGCGGTGTGTACAAAGGGCAGGGACGTGATCGACGCGGGATGTTGACCCGCGCCTACCGAGAATTCCTCGTTCACGGGGTTGGTTACAGGCCCCGATCCCTATCACGGGAGGTGGTTAAGAGGTTTCCCGACCCTCTCGGGCAGGGGCGAAGTCTCCGCTGATACCTCCAGTGTAGCGCGCGTGCGGCCCCGGACATCTAAGGGCATCACAGACCTGTTATCGCTTCGCCTCGTGTGGCTTTCTGCCACCTGTCCCTCTAAGAAGTGCGTGAGAAAACCGACCCGGACCCGGGCGCTGCGATGAACGCCGAGCCCGCCGTTGAATAAACACACACATCGGCGCACTAGTTAGCAGGCCGGAGTCTCGTTCGTTATCGGAATCAACCAGACGGATCGCTCCGCCAACTAAGAACGGCCATGCACCACCACCCACCGAATCGAGAAAGAGCTATCGATCTGTCAATCCTACCGGTGTTCCAATACTTATGGAGGGGGGGGGGCTGTATATAAATTCATATTGTCTATCAATGTGTACGCGTATGTATGCGTGCGTGTGTGGTGGGGTATGTGCTGAGGTGTAATTAGTACACCGAATTGTGACATCAAATGCTTGAAGTTTGGCATTTATCCGTACGCCAATTCAGCGACAAGATTAAAGTGGGATTTACACTCGAACATGGGATCTGTGCCAAACATTGCTCGTCGTTCCCGGCATTTCTCAATTGGGACGTCTGACCCTGATCCCCCGCCCTCACCTCTGAGCACAGGGGAATAGTCGCCGTCTTTAAGGACCGCCCCCTCTTGGCGCTGAAATTAATAATTAGGGCCGCATAAGAAATGAGGTTTCGGTGTTTATCAGTCCGTCCCCTCGAAAGAAACGTGGTACGGGGTCAAGTTTAAAAGCGCGTTTTCCACGCGTACACGTAACTAGGGACAAAACTTTCTCAATTTTTGTATTTACAATTAGGAACACCATAAGCGTGAAGGATTAAAACGAGCTCTCTCCGTGCTGTCTGGAGGCGAATCTAATATTAAAAACCACATATAAAAGGGGGTTTTATCATATAGAGCTATCTAGCTTGTCTTATATCTTAGCCAACTCATTTGTATATTCACCATTCAATATTAATAATAATTGTCTCTTTATTAAGATCAAAAGTGGCGTTTGTCTACATTTATAAATAAGCGATTCTTTTCTTCATGCCTTTTGTTATTAGATTGCTTAGTAATTCTAATAAAAACATTTTTCAGGTGAAAGTGGTAACCACCTCAGAATTTAGATCACGGCTTGGTCAATAAAGACAAGAAACCAATGTTTAAACGGAGCAAGCAACGCTGATATTTCTGTCTCAATTTCTGGGATGAGGTTTTATCATTATTTACACATTTTACATGCGAACTATTATCCTCATCTTTGTTGTTATCACAAAGTTTCGGCCGTTACGCCCACCGACCTTCATCGGGTACTTGCTACCTGGATCGACATACACTGCTGCCAACATTAATAGAACATGGGGTGAAGGATCCACTAGTGATCGGACGGTATCGCGCTGTTTTCTGAGTTCCACAGTGGGGATACTGTTGTGGCTATCTTGGGGCCAGAAGTCATGACAAAAAGAGAGGAATTGAGTTAAACAAATATATTAGCAAAACATGTACAAACGAGCAAGAACGTTCGGCCCGACTGTCAAATCTAACTGCTGGAAACTACGCTCACAAAAAGACAGTATCTGCTCTTATTTATAGCTGGGAGAGTCCATGTGTGCATGGGTAAATTACCATAACAGATACGAATCAAGGGGTTAGAGGACGGACATCTGCAATTGGCAATCAATACCTGAAAATACTATTCGGAAAAAAAAACCCATATCAGAGTGTCAGAGAACTGTCTCAAAACATTGGTGTTAGTATTTTGACAATATCGAACCATATCAAGAAAATTGGCAAGGTGAAGAATTTCGATAAATAGGTTCCACATGAAAGTGAAAGTGAAAGTGAAAGTTAGTGTTCGACGTTTTGAAGTATTTTGGTGCTGCATCAGCGAAATTCGACTGATCCATTTCTTGATCGAATAGCGAGCCGTGATGAGAAATGGGTCCCTTTATGACAGTCGTAAACGATCGGTTGAATGGTGTCATCATGACGAAACATCCAAATACGTTCCAAAACGAATGTTGGACCAACAGAAGTGTAGTGCGACTTTCTGGTGGTGTAGTATTGGTATGATCTATTGCAGCTTTCTGCCGAAGTTGACTGCCAGCAACTGGATGCACATTCAGTCACACAAAATGCGAACGGCACTGGTTAGTTGCATATATTGCTAGGTTATTACCGCTGAAGCTCACTGTCTTCGGATATGAGACTTTGCCACATTCACTCATATTTCTCTGATATCTCGCTCTGTGACTACTAATTTTACATACATCTTGACAATTTTTTTTAAGCCAAAATAGATTCTGTTGTGAAGAACGTGCCGAAACTACATTCAAAACATTTCTTGGCGTCCAAACCTCTACAGTTTTATTGTGAACCCATAATTTGTAACTCTACAGGATTTAGGAGGCACGGTGGATAGCGTTTCGCGTGGCGGAATCGGAGAGACGAGTTCGAATTCCAGCTGAACCCATGGCAACACGTCTACTGCAGAAAAAAATGGCAACCTACTGCGGGAAAAAATCTGCTTCGTCAGTCATGTATGAGTAAATTGCAGGACAGACTGAGTTCTATAGCCTTGGATAGTAACTGGTTTACCGTAGAAAGAAATGGTAACCTACTGCGGGAAAAAAATCTGCCTGATCAGTCATGTCTTGAAAGATAAATGATTGCTTAAGTGTATATCCCGCATGGAACAGAATCTGTTTTTTCCTTAAAGCTTCCTCATTACTCACATGTTCAGTCCCTGATATTCTCATCAGCCTCCCGTTGAACCAGAGGAGGCACGGTGGAGTAATGGATAGCGGCTCAGATTGTGAACTAGGAGAGCGAAGTTCGAATTGCACTTGAATCCATTACATTCACTTACGTGCTAATGCCCTTGGGAAAGGTATGAATCCTCTTCTTCTCCCCCCCTCCACAACTACGAGTAAATAGCAGGACAGACTGGGTTCTATAGCTTTGGATGGTAACTGTAGAAAGAAAGGGCAACCCATTGCAGGAAAAAATCTGCCTCATCAGTCATGTATCAAAAGATACTTGATCGTCTATGCGTGTATCACGTCTGGCACATAACTAAATGAAGGCATAGTGGAATAATGAATAGTGGCATGGTGGATTAATAGATTGCAGCTCGGATTGAGGAATCGGGGAGTTGAGTTTGAATTGCAGTCAGATCTATTACATTCATTTACGTGCTAATGCCCTTGGAAAAGTTATGAATCCTCTTAGCCCCCCCCCCCCCAGCTATGAGTAAATAGCAGGACAAACTGGGTTCTATAGCCTTGGATAGTAACTGGTCTACCGCAGAAAGAAATGGCAATCTCCCTCTTCAGTCATGAATGCCTAAGCGTGTATCACTATAGCAGAAATGTATTGATGTCCAGAGTTCCTATTTTGACTTTTTAAATATTGTTTAAATACAAAGTGCGTGCTTTTTTTGATTTTTGATTTTGTCGACTGTAGGGTCAGTTGGGCACCGTCTGTGAGAAAAAAAGAGCACCATGACGCAATTCACTTCGCCAGAAATTTGCTGTTCTCCTTGGCATTCAGACCGGTAGCTTCAATACGAATATTTCAGTGTGAATAGGTTTTAATCTGAGGACAGTGAAGAGGATTCGGAAAGAGTTGGATGTCATATCCAGTCAACACTATGGAGTTTGAAGTGATCACTGGCGATAGTTGGGTTATGCATCCATTCATCTTCCTACACAGAGACCTACATCAAATGATTTGAGGAGGTAGTGCTGCCCTGGCTCAAGAGGGTGGCTGCTGAAAGACCCTATGTTGGGCAACAGGACTCTGAACCATGTCATACAAGCAGGAGAACCCAGTCATAGATGTCAGACAATTTCTGCAACCACATCACCCCTTATATCTGGCCACCTAACTCCCCAGACTGCAACACCCTTGATTATTATGTGTGGGGTGCAGTTGAGAGAGAGACCAGAAAACTCCTTGTAACACTAAAGATTAACTTTATTTACATTATTCGGGCTAGTGTCCTCATCTTTGTCGCCATATTTATTACAATGTTTCGGCCGTTGTACGCTCCGGCTTCCTTCAGATGGTTGGAATGTCGAACTGAACCCTTTATTTCGCTCACTGGGGTAGACTGTTCTAGTTCCACGTGCCGTGTTTGATGGATGTCAGTTATCAGTTATCTCCTGTTAATTTCCCTCTAAAAGTTCTCCACTGCCTTAGCCGAGTATTGAACTCACACTCTTTGGGTCCTGTCACTGGATCTAACTAACGCCTTTATGCCCTGAGGAAGTATAGATAGATACTAAAGATGAACCGAAGGCACGGATTATGACAGCATTCGCCAACTTAAACAAGGAGACCGTACAGAAGAGATTCCGAAGCTGTCTAGAGGGGGTTGTTGAAGGCAATGGCGATTTTATTGAATGAATTTACTCTTTAGAATTTCAAGTATATCCGTTCAAATCAGATGTCAGTGTTATTTTCATTTTTGCGTAATTTAGACGACAATTTATCCATACCCTGTATATCTGTTAAAATGAGATGTCAGTGCTATTTTGATTTTTTTTTTATTTTTGCTGTTTTCATTTTTGCGTAATATCGACGACAATTTATCCATCGCATCCTGTACATTAATCCAGGATTAAAAGTTGATTCTGAATCCAGAATGTTTCTTCCGAACATCCTAATAGAATCTGCCAACCTAACTTATCTATGAGATTTACGACGATACTATTGCCTGTCGTATCTTACTAGCAGAGGCTTATTGTCTAAATCTCTACAACCATCGACTATGTTTCTCTTACATTTGCTGCTCATTTGGCACCAATCAACCAACCTTTTACTCCATCAGGAATCCTCTCTTCTTGATATGTTCCCCCAGTTTCGATATATTTCTTATTCTTTTATTACTTGGAAATATTTTAAATTTTTTTTTATTTAATGCCAGGCGAGCCGATATTGTGATTATTGTATTTTTATAGATAATATAAAAACTAAAATAAAATATGTGTTTACACGTCGCGGTAAAATAAAATTTATGAATTATCAATTTTATATCGATCTTCATCAAATATTGAATCCCCGTTTGGGCACAAAAATGTTAAACCTATCGAATTACTTTTGTTACGATAATTTCGCTAAGAGAATTTGACAGCATACGCAAACATCTTAACCAAAGAAATCGTTTCATAATTCAGCGAAGCAAACGAAAGTGGCTTGAACCCGCGCAACTATTAATGTATAAAAGTGATTTTTTTTTTATTATTTGGCCCAGAAAAATATAAAGGATGTTCCCTTAACTTGGACCGATTTTAAATGTAAATCAAGTTTAAGCGTCTAATGAGTTTTTATTTATTTATTTTTATTTTTTTTTTTTTCAGATTTAACAACTTAAGTCTTTGGCAATTTCAACATTGGAAAGATTAACAATCAAACAACGTATTAAAGTTATGGAAGCCTATTACGAAAATTGACGTGACCCACGTGACTTATCTCCCCCAAAGGGAGATAATCGCCTTTTGTATCCATACATCTGCACATTCTTTTAACATTTGAAACATAACATTGGATTTTTCTGTTTAATGTAGGAGAGTTATGATAGAATTCATTCTCCCAGAAAGCATTTCCCCCATTATGGGTATTATCATATTCATGATATAATAACACCGTAATTAACGGACGGAATGGAATGGCTGAAATGAATGACAAGCACGCTTTGTTCTCAGAGAGACTTTTATACCACTAAGACACACACAAAACTATATATACATATATATATATAGGGTGTTCCAATAACTTGGACCGATTTTAAATGTGAATTAAGTTTAAGTGTCTAATAATTTTTTTTCTTTTTTTCAAATTTAACAACTTAAGTCTTTGGCAATTTCTACCAAGGGAAAGATTAACAATCAAATAACGTGTTAAAGTTATGGAAGCCTATGACGAAAATTGACGTTCAAACAGAAATGCATTTCGCGTACTTCACGATTTTTCGGTCAACATAATCGACCAACCGAGAGAGTAATTGGAAAAATTATTTTTAAATTCAAACAAACTGGAAATCGTCTGCCGGTACACTGAGTTTTCAGGAAACAAAGATTCACATTCCACGGCACGGGAGACTGCTGGGATATCAGACGCCGTTTTTTTTTTTTTATATTTCATTTTAGTTTTATATTTATTTTGGTTACATATTTCAATGAGTCACTCTTGTTAAAAATCATTGATATATATATATACAACTAACGAATGCGAAATAATGAACGACAAAACAGTGAAATAAAATACGTATGACAACGCCATGTTGATCATGTGGCGTTTGATTGTGTGGGAACCACATCTGGAAATACCAAAAGGGGGTATTTTCATGGACGCTTATTTCTAATTTGGCCTTTAAAAATTCGCCAGAATGTAAAAAAATGGGATAGCCACATGGATTTGGGTCAAAATTTTTAAAATTAGCATTTAATTTCTGGGGCTCATAATCTAATTACATATCTAAAAAAGCGGGGAGCACAGCGGGTGCACCCCCGAACCTAAAGCTGAATCGGAAAGTTTCTCTGTCCCTCGCACATTAAAAAAAAACACTGCTGGTAATTCCACATCAAATAGTTTGAGAAGCACGGGGGTAGGTGCTCTCCGGCCGAAATGAGAGACAAACCTGTTTCTAATGAAAGTGCTTTGAAAGATGACACATCAATGATTCGTATAGAATTTTCTTTTATTGCAGCCCTTAAAGTCTGCTGGATTTGAAATTAGCCAACTCCAAACAGATATCTGTTTATTCTTTTCTCAATTATAATGTTCGATACGAACTAATAGAGTTCTTCGCGGATTGCTCTAATTTCAAATCCAGCAGATGATAACAGCTTCAATACGTTGGTAAACTTTTGACCGTAGCATCTAACGATCTGTATTACTTCTTATTCAGATTACAATGCAATTTCCGTCTCGCCTGAAGACGCCTACTACAAAGAGGTGAAACGCGTAGTCTGAATAGCTTCGCCACATTGTCACATTAGTTCATTTTTTTTATAAGCTATATGATGTCTATGAGATAAACGTCCAGTAATGCTTATGCTTATGGAATTGCTTTAATACCGATTTTTTTTTCTAATGTCATTCTACATCATACGAAAATCTGTCGAAGAAATCCCTTCGTAACACAGCAAAGCAAAAGAGAAAAGAAGATTTGGCCCGAAAAACGCCGTTTAGCACAGCTAGTATATATTACTTGCTTTGTTATGAAGCAGGACGAGACATGACCTAAAAATCGGTTAAGTGAAGTTTCTTTATCTGAGAGACAACCTTATCTATCTATCTATCTATCTATCTATCTATCTATCTATCTATCTATCTATCTAAATCAGTATATTTCTTTCTCCTTTTCTTTCACGGCATATCTCATCTTATCTATCATTCGATCGATCGATCTATCTCAGTATATTTCTTTCTCTTTTTCTTTCTCGGAATCTATCTATGTATCTATCTATCTATCTATCTATCTAAATCAGTATATTTCTTTCTCCTTTTTCTCGGAATATCTCATCTTATCTATCTATCAATCGATCGAGCTATCTCAGTATATTTCTTTCTCTTTTTCTATCTCGGAATATATAATTGCACCTATCTATCTATGTATCTATCTATCTCAGTATATCTTATTTACCTCACTATTATCGTAGTATATTCTTTCTTTCTCAGAATATCTATCTATATATATATCTATCTATCTATCTGCCTGTCTGTCTGCCTCTCTGTCTGCCTCTATATGTTTTCTTTCTTTCTTAGAATATCTCTCTATCTAAGAGTTTTGTTATGAAGCAGGCCAAGAACTTGGTTCTGCAAGTGTTACTAGAAATTGATGACAAAATAATAGCGCAATCAAATCTTAATTCATGCGTTTAATTCTCTAGCATCCCTCTTTGGTCCACCTCTGCAATTGATTTGCACAAACTCGTTAGCTTGGTTGTTCGCTCTTTCCCTCTGTCTGCATTCAATATGTTATGTGAGTGTCAAATTCTCCAAGCCCTCTTTCCAAATCTTGTGCACCAGAAATTTCGACTCTTTTTTTATCGGAAATTAAAATGTTCTTTCAGATGCTATTTCCTTTAAAACTTCCTCAGCGTGGTTGCTAAACTATTATTGTAAAACAGGAAAAACAATCAGCAGTGTCGGGCTGTACAGATAGATAGATAGATAGATAGATAGATAGATAGATAGATAGATAGATAGATAGATCTGAACAGACTGCGATAGATACATAGATAGATTTCTAACGGAATGAGATAGATAGATTTAACAGAATGAGATAGATAGATAGATAGATAGATAGATAGATAGATCTGAACAGACTGCGATAGATACATAGATAGATTTCTAACGGAATGAGATAGATTTAACAGAATGAGATAGATAGATAGATAGATAGATAGATAGATAGATAGATAGATAGATAGATAGATAGATAGATAGATAGATAGATAGATCTGAACAGACTGCGATAGATAGATACATAGATAGATTTCTAACTGAATGAGAAAGATAGATAGATAGATTTAACAGAATGAGATAGATAACAAACGAAGGAGAGAGACTGAAGTGTTTGTCGGGGATTACAGGTACCAATCAATGAACATTGTGCCAATGATTTCCCTTTAGGCTTCACTATAATCTACCTTCGATCTGATATCGTTTTCATTCATTTTCTTTCTTATCTCTACTTATATATTCTAAGCGGCTCGGGTGACGATCAAGTCGGTTGTAAACCATAAAAACTCGCTTTAAATATTCGGAACCCGCCTCCCAAAATAATATTTTTTTTAGTAAAAACAACCCACTCGTATATTTACTGTTATTTTCATTTCTCCCTCTTCTGTTCGTATCACTAGCGAAATTGTATCCATTGTCGACTTCCTAGGCATAGCTGACAGTGCCTAATATTCCCCAGCGGTCACCCAACCGAATACTGACCAGACTCAACTTTGCTTAACAACGGTGATCGAACAAGAACTGGTGTTTCAACTTTAATCCTTAAAATTCCTCTAAAATTCACGAAGTTTCTTTATCTAATTGTCTTAAAATAATTGTCGGACTTTGTCCATTTCATAATGTGTGACGTCATATATATATATATATATATATATATATATATATATATATATATATATTCGCTTGATAAATAATCAAATAATTATATTGAAGTTTTCGGCTCTTGTTTTGAAACATGAGACATCTTATGTCGCGAGTTGGAATCATATTTTTAAATAAATAATTATATATATATATATATATATATATGTGTGTGTGTGTGTGTGTGTGTGTGTGTGTGTGTGTGTGTGTGTGTGTAATCCCAGACAATAACACAGCTCTTCAGTGTGGCTAGACGTCCGATTGCTTCAAGCCGGGATTGAAACGACCGATTTGGCATCAGTCAGAGATGCTACCACTAAACCCACGGCGCAGAGAAAAAAAATTTCAGCGATTTCTATACGAAATACCCATAGCGGCTAAGAGAACACAATTGTACTTGAAGAGAAATGCCTTAGCATCCACTGTCCTATTGAAGGGACTTCCAGAGCATATATATGTATCACAGCTCTTCAGTGTTACGATATATGCTTTCTTATTTCTTAGAATGTCTATGTCATTCTGTTTTTATCTATCTCAGCCTGTTCATATCTATCTATCTATGTAGCTATCTAACTAATCATGTTCCTATCTATCTATCTATCTATCTATCTATCTATCTATCTATCTATCTATTTCAGTCTTTTCATGTTTGTCCATTACAGTGTGATTACAGTCTGTTCATGTTTATAATCTATCTCACTCTCTTACTATCTATTTGTCTATCTATCTATCTATCTATCTATCTAAATCTATCTATCTACAGTCTTTTCATGTTTGTCCAGAGAAAAAAATTTACTATCTATTTGTCTATCTATCTATCTATCTATCTATCTATCTATTTCAGTCTTTTTCCATTACAGTGTGTTCATATCTATTACAGTCTGTTCATGTTTATAATCTATCTCACTCTCTTACTATCTATTTGTCTATCTATCTATCTATCTAATCTATCTATCTATCTATTTCAGTCTTTTCATGTTTGTCCATTACAGAGTTCATATCTATTACAGTCTGTTCATGTTTATAATCTATCTCCTCTCTTACTATCTATTTGTCTATCTATCTATCTATCTATCTATCTATCTATTTCAGTCTTTTCATGTTTGTCCATTACAGTGTGTTCATATCTATTACAGTCTGTTCATGTTTATAATCTATCTCACTCTCTTACTATCTGCATCTATCTATCTATCTATCTATCTATCTATTTCGGTCTTTTCATGTTTGTCCATTACAGTGTGTTCATATCTATTACAGTCTGTTCATGTTTATAATCTATCTCACTCTCTTACTATCTATCTATCTATCTATCTATCTATCTATCTATCTATTTCAGTCTTTTCATGTTTGTCCATTACAGTGTGTTCATATCTATTACAGTCTGTTCATGTTTATAATCTATCTCACTCTCTTACTATCTATTTGTCTATCTATCTATCTATCTATCTATCTATCTATCTATCTATCTATTTCAGTCTTTTCATGTTTGTCCACAGTGTGTTTGATTACAGTCTGTTCATGTTTATAATCTATCTCTCTTACTATCTATTTGTCTATCTATCTATCTATCTATCTATCTATTTCAGTCTTTTCATGTTTGTCCATTACAGTGTGTTCATATCTATTACAGTCTGTTCATGTTTATAATCTATCTCACTCTCTTACTATCTATTTGTCTATCTATCTATCTATCATCTATCTATCTATCTATTTCAATCTTTTCATGTTTGTCCATTACTGTGTTCATATCTATACAGTCTGTTCATGTTTATAATCTATCTCACTCTCTTACTATCTATTTGTCTATCTATCTATCTATCTATCTATCTATCTATTTAGTCTTTTTCATGTTTGTCCATTACAGTGTGTTCATATCTATTACAGTCTGTTCATGTTTATAATCTATCTCTCATCTATCTATCTATCTATCTATCTATCTATTTCATCTTTTATGTTTGTCCATTACAGTGTGTTCATATCTATTACAGTCTGTTCATGTTTATAATCTATCCACTCTCTTACTATCTATTTGTCTATCTATCTATCTATCTATCTATTTCAGTCTTTTCATGTTTGTCCATGTGTTCATAATTACAGTCTGTTCATGTTTATAATCTATCTCACTCTCTTACTATCTATTTGTCTATCTATCTATCTATCTATCTATCTATCTATTTCAGTCTTTTCATGTTTGTCCATTACAGTGTGTTCATATCTATTACAGTCTGTTCATGTTTATAATCTATCTCACTCTCTTACTATCTATTTGTCTATCTATCTATCTATCTATCTATTTCAGTCTTTTCATGTTTGTCCATTACAGTGTGTTCATATCTATTACAGTCTGTTCATGTTTATAATCTATCTCACTCTTTTATCTATTTATATTTATCTATTATCTATCTATCTATCTATCTATCTATCTTTCTTTTCCTGTTTGTCCATTTAGTGTGTTATTACAGTCTGTTCATGTTTATAATATCTATCTCTATCTATCTATCTATCTATCTATCTATCTATCTATCTATCTATCTATCTATCTATCTAATCATGTTTATCTACCCTATCTATATTTGTTTACATCTATCTTTTTCTGTTCTTATCTATTTGCCTATCTGTTTATATCTATCTCAGGCATTATCTATCTATCTGTTTTATCTATCTATCATATCTATGTATCTATCTCTCTGTTTACATCTATCTATCTATATTTTTCTGTTCTTATCTATCTATCTATTTATCTCAGTCTGTTCATATATATCTACCTCAGTCTGTTCATATCTATCTATCTATCTATCTATCTATCTATCTATCTATCTATCTATCTAATCATGTTCCTATCTATCTATCTATCTATCTACCTATCTATATTTGTTTACACCTATCTTTTTCTGTTCTTATCTATCTACCTATCTCAACCTGTTCATATCTATCTATCTATCTCTGTTTACATCTATCTATCTACCTATCTCTCTATCTATCTATCTATCTATCTATCTATCTATCTATCTTATCTCTTTTCTGTTCTTATCTATCTATATTATCTATCTCAGTCTGTTGTATCTATCTATCTCAGTCTGTTCATATCTATCTATCTATCTATCTATCTCTGTTTACATCTATCTATCTACCTATCTATCTATCTATCTATCTCGCTAGCTATCTTTTTCTGTTCTTATCTATCTATCTACCTATCTATCTATCTCAGTCTGTTCATATCTATCTATCTCAGTCTGTTCATATCTCTCTATCTCTGTTTACATCTATCTATCTATCTATCTATCTATCTAGTATCTTTTTTCTGTTCTTACACTATCTATCTACCTATCTATCTATCTCAGTCTGTTCATATCTATCTATCTCAGTCTGTTCATATCTCTCTATCTCTGTTTACATCTATCTATCTATCTATCTATCTATCTATCTATCTATCTATCTTTTTCTGTTCTTATCTATCTATTTATCTCAGTCTGTTCATATATATCTATCTCAGTCTATTCATCTATCTATCTATCTATCTATCTATCTATCTGTCAATGCAGCTCGATGTTACATGCTCCAGTAAAGCTCAACTAAAGTGTATCGGGACACTACTATTTAATCATTCTACAATAATTGATTCACTTTAATTATATTCAAACGCTATCCGTTTCCACCTACGTATCTATGGTATGCCTAATAGATTCTATAGTCCTCCATCGCTTTGATGATGCAAAAAAAAATTCCAAATTTTAGTAAATCAAATTATCTTATTACCCACGGATCAATTCTTTTTAACTCCCCCATACCTACTGATGCCTTAACTCTTTTCACTATTTCTGTGGAAGAAGTTTATTTTCAGAGAATTACAAATAAAGCCTATTTGACTACGCCTAATTACTCGCTACCACAGTTCTGTTCATGATTCTAGTTAAATATAAAAAAAAGTCTAAAAATGCTCAATAACAAGCTTTTTAGAGCATACTTACCACCTCCTGTATTTAGCCACTAGCAACACTATATAATGGCGGAAACGAGAAATGACAGAAATTGGACAGAGAATAAGGACGAAGCAGAAGATTAAAAAGAAACAAGAGATTGACAAGAGAAGATTATGTAGCTGCAAATAAATCCTATGATACGCCACCCCTCCAGTAACAGAGTGACAGGATCTCTACGAGGTAGTGATGAAATTTTAGAAAGTGAACAACTGGTTTTCGGTCACATTATTTAATTTTCAAACTAAGAAATAAACGTGGTTTAAAGTTGTCGTAGAATAGCCTGTTATTGAATAGGGATATTTCTTAGTGAAGTGTATTTCTACAAATTACAACTGTGCTATTTACCGAGTGGTAGTTGTTGCCTGTTTGATGTAGTATTATTAACTGTTAAAGAAATATATTTTCTTGTGTTATATGCGACATGTGGTTCGCTAGGGACGAAGAAGTCCCGTGGCAGAGAAATGAGACACGTCTCGTTCGTACAGCATCCTGTAAGGGAAGGGTAAAAGAAAGAGAAAGCGAAAGATTGAGGGCGAAGAGTTTATGCCCTTTTCTTTTTTTATACTACATTTTACTAACTCGATTTAGTGTGTGTTAGCAGAAGTTCCCTGGCAGAAAGTGGGGTAATCTATACACGTCCCATTGGTTGAACGACATACATTCTAAAAACAACTACAAAACCTAAAAAAAAGAATTCATTCCTTTGACTGATGAGCGCCTCTTGATTGTTTGTCATTTTGCTATAAAAATGTGTTGCTGCTTATTTTATTATATAAAATGTAATGTTCACTTTTGTTTGGGTGTTCATGCCCATAGCGGGGACCCTAACAGGTGCTACCACTCCGTGTCAGGGTGGACCTAGGAACAACAACAACAGTTAACAGGTGATTCCACGCTTTTTCAAAACCTCCAATCTCCTGGTTAGAGGCCTTGCTACCGGATGTAGTTTATCGTCATAACCAGGGCGAGATTTCCATATGTGAATTTTCTGCTCAATCACGTGACGTGGCTTCCATCTGTTTTTTTTTTTCCTATAGATAATGCCATGGTTGTTTTTCTAATGAGCTTTCCTCCTTGGTAACCTGACCGCATGAATTTAAATGTACTACTAGATTGGCAACTAGGACCCATCGTTTTACTGGTGAAATCGCTAGATTTGACGGCAAATTCAATTCTAATAGTTTCCCTTTTCGTCTATAGTACCCATTTCCAATTTCTTACTTCCTTGCCACGTACAGTCTTTAAAAAAAATAAGTGCATCGTCAATCACTATTTTCTGTCGTCTTGAATCGTGTTCTTTTCTTGCCCTTTCTCCCCACTAAAGTTTTCTCATTCTCTTCCATTTCCAGTAACCCGTTGCGTCTTAGTGGCATTATCGCCTTGCTTGGGGGTTGAATCGATTAAACACGAAAGAAGGAAAACAGTTTGGTTATGTCGTAAATTGAAATAATCCATATCCATTAGTATATATATATATATATATATATATATATATATATATATATATATATATATATATATAGATAACTAAACTCGTTTCGAAAAACCCTCGAATTTTTGATTTACTAATAATTAAATCAATCTCGAGGGAAAAAAAGGTTTTAAAAAAAGAAAGAGCTACAAACATGAAAGTCTGTCGAAAAAAATCGCACAGATACAGGTCTGAAGCCCAAAGAAAAAAAACCCCGATACGAGTAAACAACTAACTAACAAAAGAGCTCAATACAAGCGTAGAGCAGACCTAGATAAACGTAGTGAGCCAGACAAACCTACCTAGGTTTCACCTAAGCGGATCGTCAGGGAAAGTAAGGCTTACTTTCCTGACGATCCGTTAAGGTGAAAACTAGGTAGGTTTATCTGGTTCACTAGGTATATATATATATATATATATATATATATATATATATATATATATATATATATATATAAGTGGATTTTATTCATGCTTTCTTTGTTTATTTCAGTGGTTGATGACGTTAGTGATAAGAATGACTAGACAGAAAAGAAAAAGGGGTGGGTAGGTAACGTGCTAATATTCATAATTCGAAGCCCAAAGCTCTTAAACCAATTTATAGAACCAGTCGGAAGTAGAAACTTAAGGAAGCAGTGTAAATTAAGATTCGTTATTGCTAAAACCTGATTTTTCGGTCAACTGACGTGTCCGTTTAGAACATGGGCTTCAAGTTTGGTAAAGAGACCCGCGAAAATAACAAACTACGATAAAGCTGTAAGAGACCAATAAATTACGAAATACAAGATTCCTTGCATTATTTGGACGGTTATCCTCATCTTCATTGCCATATTCACAACGTTTCGGCCGTTATACGCTCCGGCCTTCTTCAGGTGATTAGAATTTCAAACCGTACCCTTTATTCTTTCCACCGGGGTAGATTATTCTAGTTCCACGTGCCATGCCCCTTCCAGATGTCTCAGTTATTTCCCTTTAACTCAACTCTCCAAGTTTTTTTTGTTTCTTCGTTGTTTTTTTTTTTTTTTGTTTGTTTGTTTGTTGTTTTTTTCTTCTTCTGTTCACCACTGCTGTAGCCTGGTATTGAACTCACAACTCTTTGGGTCTAGTTACTACATCTAACCAACGTCTTTAATCACTAGACAATGTGTCCTTGAAGATAGCTGTGTATGAATTTTTGGGATTTATAAACCTAATGTCTCAGCAATCATTTTTTATCAGTGCTCACATTGCAATTTTTGTTATTATCATTTTTTTTTTTTACCAGAGCTTATATTGCAATTTTTTGTTATTCATTGATTCTTTCTAGCACTCCTTATTACTGGTTCCCATATTTTATTCCTCTTTTCAGATTAAATAATGATTACCCCCCAACCCCACATATACTTTGTGGTCTCAAGCATAAATACGAGTTAAATGTAACATCTTTTCGCTTTAGTTTCTTTTTAGTGCAAATCCAAATGGAGCACTTCTGCATCATTAGCCTAGTATGGCCCTCAACCGTTTTGGGCCCAATGCACGCTTTTCACGATATGTCAGAATGTCATCCACCCCCCCCCCTTTTCCAAGACTGTCCGAATCAAGAGGAGCATTCCAAATAATATGCATCCGAAGTTGGACGGAAATGCCCAGAGGTTGACTACGAAGGAATGATACTCTACAGGTTGTCCCTGGAGTCTGGACACATTGGAAATCTCATTAACTATATATTTTTTTACCTCCATAAATTCACACACACACAAAGACCACCCCCATATATATATATATATATATATATATATATATATATATATATATTCATCGAGTCTCGAAGAAACCTCAAAAGAATGCAGAAAGCACTGGACGGCTGGCCGTTTCGTCCTATATTTGGGACTCATCAGCAGTGCGCATCCACTACCTAGAATTGAAACCCGGACAGTTCTGTTATCAAGCAAACGTCATGCCAACTGTACCAACGGGCCTCGGGGACGAAGAGGCAACGAATTAGACTCGATACAGCGCCGCTCGGTCACATATTCCGTGGTGGAACTCATTCGAGTTTCTCTTTAACCATAGGACTGTGCCTCCACGAGCTACGACTAATATCCCCAAGCCGCTCAGTCCAGAGCATTAGAAGCCGGTTCAAGCAAGGATATAAATAATTAGGAGGATTTGAAATAATCATAATTAAGTAATGGTTTTTGAAAAGAAGAAAGAATTGACTTCTTTTTCTGGGGTATGCTAAAAGAAAAGGTGTACTCAATGAAAATCACAGATGCAACACACTTGACTGAACACACAAAGAGTAAATGTGCTACAATTGACAGCAATGTGGAGTTATTTATTGCCTCGAGTTCGATTGAATCTTGCAAAGTGCATCAACATTTGCATTACAAATGATGGAAGTCATATTGAGGACACATGGCACAGTGGATAAAAGCGTTAGTTAAATCCAGTGACAGGACCCAAAGAGTGTGAGTTCAATACCCAGTTAAGGCAGTGGAGAACTTTCAGAGGGGCATTAACAAAAGATAACTGATAACTGACATCCACTAAACATGGCACGTGGAACTAGAACAGTCTACCCCAGTGAGCGAAATAAAGGGTTCAGTTCGACATTCCAACCACCTGAAGAAGGCCGGAGCGTTGTGATAAATATGGCGACAAAGATTAGGACAATAATCCGAATAATGTAAATAGTGTACATAATAACTCATGTCAGAAATATAGACAGATGTTATTTGTTAATATTCAAAAATGTTGTCGAAAATTTAATTTCTTGAAAATATGCATTGTTGCCTATATCTGCAAACTTTAGGGAAATCTTGCATGCATTAATTTCAGCTCTTCTTATTAATAACTGCAGTGTTTCTTTCCAGGTAAAATGATATCTGATTGTTCAAAAAAATATTCAAAGTAACTAGTAGCGACTTCCCTTGAAGAGGGACAAAGTATCTGCAGAAAAAAAGCCTTAGCTCCCAAAAACATTCATGGTAGAATGGTTGCTACATTAGGAGATGACCTCCCACCACCAAGTTTATCAACAGTGCAAAAATGGACGACTGAATTTAGCAGGGCCATTGAGAGTTAAGATAGGTCTAGGTCCAAGGTCTAGGCATCCTACAAAAGCCACCACCAAAGAAAAACATTGATCGTTTTCACCACGTGTTGATAGACAGATGATTGACTATAAATCAAATAGCCAATGCTATTAGCATATCCCGTTAGAGAGTTGAGAATATTCTGCACAATGAACTTGGCATGACAAAGGTTTTTTACTCAGTTGGAGCCACGTCTTCTTACACTTGAACCAAAGCGCACCAGGCTGATAACGAAAAATTGTTTGAAGCAGATCCAGAAAGT
Organism: Acanthosepion pharaonis; assembly: GCA_903632075.3. NCBI lineage: Eukaryota > Metazoa > Mollusca > Cephalopoda > Sepiida > Sepiidae > Acanthosepion > Acanthosepion pharaonis. The sequence goes on from CAHIKZ030000602.1 coordinate 2,591,107, forward strand.
TTTTTAACCGAGGATGCGTGTTGTGTTTACTTTGACAGAGACAATCCATGCAGTGGAAACACCCCCTCCTCATCTGCTCCAGAAAAAAGGCCATTGTCGTTTTATCTACAGGGATTGTGATGACCTCAGTTCTTTTCGATGAAAAGGCATTGTGTTTATTGACTAACTTCAAAAGGGCCACACCATCAATGGAGAGATCTATGCCAACTTGTTACGAAAGACTATCAAAAGCAAACATCCTGGGAAATTGACGAAATGAATCCTGCACACAAATCCTTGGTTTCAATGGCTGCTGTGCGTGATTGTGGCTTGGAACTGGTTGGTTACTCTCCCGATTCTCCTTATTTGGTACCATCTGATTATCATCTGTTCCCCAACATGAAAAAAAGCAGTATTGCAGTGATGACTACCTAATATCATCTGTTGGTGACTTTTTAGACCAACGGGATAAAAGCTTCTTCATTAATGTAAGCACTGTAACACCAATGGAAGAAGTGCATGGACCGCAAGGAGGACTATGTTTAAAATAAACATTATACTGGTCATATTCCATGAGATTATCTTAGTTAGCCGATAAACTTTTCAGCCGATCCTCGTATATTATTGAAAATCTTCATTCTTTTCCATATTAATATATATACATTTGCATGGATTACTTTATGGAGGCTTTTTAGAAAAGTAAGAGCAATAGAAAATGTTGATGTATTTTTAAACTTGAGTACATGTACAGTAAATTGTTTTAAGCCATAACTAATTATTAAAGAAATAAACTGAAGCATACTTCAATAAACAAAATGTTCGATGAAATGTCAAGGTATTTCAATCGATTTTATTCCGATGAAGTTTACAGTCAATAAGAAAATGAGATTTTCTTCCCCACCTGAGACTTTGAAATTCTCCCTGGGGTGGGATCCCCTCTGATTGAGAAACCTTGCGATAGACAATTGTTTCTCGACCGCACCCCCAGGGGAACAATTCTAAGTGAATGAGAAGAGACGAGAAAATTGAATAATTTAATCATATTCTCAGTATTTATTTTGTTTTTCAGTGTTATTAAAACAAAACCTACAGTCAGATCAAGCTAAATTTGTAAATAACAAAACGAATACTTAAATATGAATGTAGATATTAAACGGCAAAAGTGCCTGAAAACCATTCCATGGGTTGATTATGGTATTGTCAGTGAATTTGAGCAGGCGAAGCTGTTTGGAAGCTGTCGACGGTGGCGATAGCACGAAATCACAAGTCAGCGTGATCGAGATTTTGCGCCAATTGTCATGTACAACAGATGAAATTTTTAATTTGCCAACAATATAACTTCTTAATTAATTTGCTGTTCTATCATTCTAGGCATTATGTCGTCTCAAACACGAAGAAATAAGATTTAGACACAATTATTAGTTGACAAAATATCCTTATAAAATGACCACTTGGTGGTTATTTGAAACATTTCGCCCCAAGCAAGGTGATAAATCCACTAAGATGCAAGGGGGTCACTGAGTGTAAAATCTGAGGAACAAAACATTATTAAGGAGCGAAAACAATAAAAGAACAGAAATTAAAAACACAAAAGATAACGATTGACATTGCATTTACATTTTTGAAGATCAAAGGCAATAAAGCCACTAAGATGCAAAAGTTTACTGAATGTTAGAGAATATTAGGAAAACTACTATTAAGGAGGGAGGACAATAAAAGAACTGGAATTAAGAAGACACGATTAACATTTCATTTAAATTGGAGTAATTAAGTTAACTGCTAAAAGCAGTTCACAAATGAAAATGCGGGAGAAGAAACTGTTAACATAGAACTTACGGTTGCATCTAGCCATTTCAACTGTAAACTGATGAGTTCTAGTCACCCTACTAGCACTGGACTTAAATTCCTACAGCCGAGGTACCAAAGACGAAAGCTCATCAGAACAATTACCATGGAAATATTTCTAGAAAAAGCACAGGAAAGCTACACTACGCTGAAGAAATAGTGACATGCCAGGTCAGGAACAATAACATTTCCTATTCTTCTTTGTATTTTATCAAAAATTTCTAGATACATAGCAGAAGCACTGGACCAGATGTAACATTGTATGGATTAATGAAAGAATTATAAATGTGTCATATAGATTCTGTCCAGAAAAAACGATCAAGCACGAAACAGGGAAACAAATTTCCTAGCACCAGGTTTAGCAATTGATTCAATAAAACCTTTCCACTTCATACCTGCAGACGCCTCAGTAGGTGAAATGAGTTACTGAAGGTTAGTATCAGCCATGTTGATGGAAAACAAAAAAAAAATTCGCTAAGACGATTAAAAGACAGCAGTTTCCTTTTGGAAGCGTGAAAATTAACAAGCCATTTCTTGCTTAACTCAACAACAGATTATAGGTCATTTTTTTAAATTCAGCCTCCAATTAAATCTTAGCAAGATTATCAAACTTACTAGTCAGACAGTATAAATATTGTGAATGAATACCGAGCCGAGAACAGATGACATCATAAAGGTCATTGATGAAGATTAGGCAGAACGTAGGTCCAAGTATAGAGCCCTTGATGTGACCTGTATCAATGCAGAAAAGATCTAGAAGAGTAGCCATTCAAGATAACTTTCATTTCGCTATTTAACTGAAGATAAATATATACAGTACTATAAAATATCTAGCCATACGATAAAACTAACTAAAAATTATTGATACTACTCATAATGTATATATATATATATATGTTAAGAAATGGACGAGGTCCGACAATTTATTTATTAAAGACATTTTTATTTATGTTTAACGTTTGTTATTTTTTATAGATACAAGCGACATTTATGATAAACAGTATGAAAATTTCTCGGACATTCAACAGTAAAAATTAAATACTGATAAACAAACTAAACTCATAAAAAAATAATATATATATATATATATATATATATATATATATATATATATATGGTTGATATAGATGGAATAAAATTCCGATAACCAAAAACACTATTACAAAGCAGAGCAAATAACATTTATTCAAACATTATAACATAAGCATGTTAAAACATTACTAAAAAAAAAATAGCAATGAAATAATTAAGTTTTAATTTCCCGGTAAAAATAAAAAATTAAAAATATCAAATTGTAAATTGAACTGAGCATTAGGTTTAAAATATGACAAAGTTATTCAAAAAATAGAACGGAAGAAAAAGTATATATATATATATATATATATATATATATATATATATATATATATATATATATATATATTCTTGGCTAAGTGCCAATTTATCCAGTAAATTCGACCCTGATGTGAAAAATATCAATAAACGCTACAAACGTTAGGCGCGATTGTGGTTATACAGATGACACGACAAACACATTCGCATTCTAATACACAGACACATAAACTAAACATATATGCACGCAAATATAAGAACGACACAGGAAATAGAAGAGGAAAAAGAAAAAGAGAAAAAAGAAAAAACGAAAAAAGAAGAAAGAAATAACAAAAAAAAGGGGGAGAAAGGAAAATAGAACAAATTCGAAAAAAGGAAAATAAAATAAATCCCAAAAATAAACAATAAAAAGTGGATAAAAAGAAAAAGAAGAGAAACAAAGACAGAAAAGGAAATTTTATCCGAATTAAGCGGATACAAGTTAAACCAAATGCAAACAATCACACACCCCTACACATAGACAAATAAACAAGATTCAAACATAAATACAATAAAAAAACGGCACAAGCCACCCACCCCGAAAATATTACATACATGAACGTATAGATAAAAAAGGAGAGATAAACAAATAAAGTTAATAAGGGCAAGAAAATACCGTATGTCCTATGCATAAGTAGCTGAAATACGCCTATCAGTTTATAAACAAACGAAATAAATAAAAGATATGTATACAGACACACACATATAAACAGCCATGCAAATACGTATACATATAAAAAAAACAGGTAATTAAATCCGCAAGTTCAAGTATAACACATAAACATACAAAAAAACAGTATATAAACAAAAATAAAAAACACACTGACATACCCACATATACGCAAATATATGCATAAATATATATAAATATATACATAAACACATACACACAACCATGAAGATATATATATATATATAATATATATAAATACACAAATTATAAACACCCCCATACAGACATAAAAAACTAACACATAGACACACATGCACCAATCTATATACCTATAAAAATGCACCCATTGAAACAGAAGTAGAAAAAAATATACAAACATGCTTACCAAGATAAACAAATAAATTCAGAGTCTATGCAAGATTAATTCATGAAGAATCACAACTATTCAATATCAACTTAATAATCTATATTATGTTAAATCATTAGGAGTAGATAATTAGTGATTATGATCCACTTAAAAAAAAACTATACATGTATAGCTGGCCTCGCTTATTCGAGGTTACCTGTCTACTAGGGAACCTAACCAATCCCTGTTGCAGACGCTTGCACTGACGCATTTGCGTTTATTCACCACCAACAGATCCCACCTTTGGTTTATACTGCAACTATGCTGAGCAGACCTTAGTTATGGTTTCTGGGAAAGGGCGTGTTATCGAGCGTGATCAACAATTTGAACAAAGCCAGCATACTCAAACCTTCGTGCTAGCACAGCTATCGACGAGCCCAAGGGTTCCGTAGACCCAATTACACTCACAAGGCTTGGGTCAACCCCTGGTATGCTTTCAGGCACTTTCCAAAGGTGCCGCACGCTGGGGCCGCTGGAATAACTTCAGGAAGTCACCTTCCTGACGAATCAACCATGGTGAGATTCGAACCCGGGCCTCATGGCTAGAATGCGAAAATTTCTAACCACTTAGAAATTTCTAACCACTTATATATATATATATATATATATATATATATATATATATATATATCTTGCCTTTAAATTTAATGATTTCCACTGAAACAAAGATAACATGGTGCATATGAAGAATTACATGTTCGAGCCCTTCTAAATAATTTCCATTTAACAGTAGGAGTTTTGTTTTTCTCTTTTAAACTCTGATAGTTTTTGGACAACGAAGTACTGTATTTATGAGAACTATTTTTGAAATACATGATGATGCCAACGGATTTTGAACCTATTTTTAGTACTTCCAATGTATTTTCTTAATATTCGGGTTTTCAAGTGTAGAAATAGTAACAAGATAAATTAGGGAATTAGCTTGACAATTAATTCGTAATGAGCAATCATTAGAGTTCCTGCAATTATATCCGTCAATATTAGTATTATTATACTTAATATTATTTAACGCATCATTACAATACGACATGTCTCTTTAATTTTTATACTTATCGAATACTTTGTTATTATTTTTAATTATTTTCTCTAGATATTGATTTCTAGTTTAATCTGACATTACATTTAATCAACTAACGGTTTTTATTTATCATAGATTGTCAGGATAATGAATTTTCATATACTTGTATTCTGATTGGTCTTCATAGGTTACGTAACAAATATTCCGTGGTGGAACTCATCTGAGTTTCCTTACCCATAGAACTGTGCCCCCACGAGCCACGACTACTATCCACAAGCCGCTCCATCCAGAGCATTAGAAGTCGGTTCAAGCCAGGATATACAAGTGATAGAAATTAGGAGGATTTGAGATAATTATAATTAAGTAATTCATCGAGTCTAGAAGAAACCTTAACATATCGAGTCTGATCCGCTACCTCTTCGTCCCCGAGGCCCATTGGTACAGTTGGTATGACGGTTGCCTCATATCGTAACTGTCCGGGTTTCAATTCTTGGTAGTGGATGCGCAATGCTGGTGAGTCCCAAATATAGGACGAAAAACTGTTGAGTTTTCTTCTAGACTCAATGAATTACTTATATATATATATATATATATATATATATATATATATATATATATATATAACCGAACGTCCCTCTGTGGCCCAATCGGTTAAGGCACGTCAGGCTATATGACGGTTCCGTATAGGATAACGGTTCTATTCCTGTTGGAGAACGCATATTATATATATATATACCACATCGATAGCACTACTCGAAGTTTCATGCAATCTTCAGGTACAGGATACTCCCCTACTTTTAAGCATTATGAAATTCGCGTTCTCGTGGTGTTGATTTAAAATTGTGCGTTAAGACTTGGTCATTTTATTATTGTTGTCTATAATGTTAAAATTAATTATTTATAATTTATAAGTATCAGATTCTTAAGTTTGAAAGATTAAAAAAATATTCTAAATAATTTTTAAAAATTAATTTACCTAAAAATACTATGTATCAACGGGGATAACTCCTTTTTGCATGCCCATATATATATATATATATATATATATATATATATATATATATTATAAAATGAACAAGTCCGATAATTATTTAAGACATTTTTATGTCTTATACGTTCTTTTTATAGACACAAATATTTAAGTAAATGTTCTGTTTAAAATAAACACTATTAACGACATTTACCGGTATGAATATCATAAAAAAGTGAGACCTCCAACAGGAATCGAACCCTTATACTATACGGAACCGTCACATAGCCTGACGTGCCAGATTGGGCCAGAGACGAGCGTTCAGTGGATAAGGTAGATTTTACTGTTTTTAAACACAATTCTCCATGATTTTCTGTCATTCATTCATATCTGCTCAATGCGTATCCAAATGTAAACAAATGACATCAATCATTATGAAATGGACAAAGTCCGACAATTATTTAAGACATTTTTTTATGTTTATACGTTCTTTTTATAGATACAAATATTTAAGTAAAATATGCGTCCTATGAAAATTTACCGGAAATTCAGACCGGTAAATGTTGTTAATACTGTTTATTATATTTGTATCTATAAAAAGAACGTATAAACATAAAAGTATCCTATATATATATATATATATATATATATATATATATATATATATATTAAAAAAGCAGGACAGTCTGGCGGACGTAGGAGAGGATGCGCCAACGTAAAAAGCTGGTTGGACAATGTCAAACAATGGACAGTTATCACTATCTCAGAATTGCTGATGGTTGCCGTTGATAGACCGTTGTGGAGGAGATTTAGTGTGGTTTCTGCATTCGGACCCTACCCGATACGATTACGGATGGGGATGATCATGATATATATATATATATATATATATATATATATATATATATATATATATATATATATATATATATAAGGCATGGCATGTGGAATTAGAAAAATCAACCCCCATGGATTAATAACGGATTCGGTTCGAAATTTCAACGTATATCATTTGAAGAAGACCGGGGTGTACCACGACCGAAACGTCGTATATAATGCAATCAAGATGACGGGCAACAACAGCCCGAACAACGTTAATAGTGGAAACAAAAACCACTGACTGGATTAAAGAAATGGAACTAATAACAAACGCTTATGCTAACGATGAAAACATTTGGTATTCAATGACCGATCAGTTAGTGTAACGGTTGGTTGATATTTAAAAACCTTTGGATCTTGAAACGCTTGTCCAGAAAATAAGACATCTCAAGTCCATTTCTCTTGATCGAAATTTCTTTCTTAACATTGTTTTTTAAGGTTGCGTTTAAAGTCACCATTTTTATTATACCATTATTTTATTCTCTATTTACATATGCTACACATTTTAGTTGTCGCAGCTGTTGGAAGTTTTCAAGCGATGTGGCTCTTGTTATTTGGCCTTGTCTATACTTCTGAGATGAGATATTATGTACATTATTTTCGGACTATTGTTCTCATCTTTGTCGCCACATTTATTACAACGTTTCGGCCGTTGTACGCTCCATCCTTCTTCAGGTGGTTGGAATGTCGAATAATGTAAATAATGTTATTTGATCTTGTTTATGATTCTGTAGCGCCAGTCAAATAAAGGTTTTGATAAGGATTTGGTAAAGATTCATTTGCTTAAAGAAATTTTTCAATCTTTCACCTCAGAAGATATTGAAGACCTTTTGCTTATGTAAACCTTTTGTTAGGTTATTTAAAGCCTGTATTTTTTTGTAAAGTGTAAGTATTCTTACGAGATAATAATAATTTACTGATACAAGACCCATTAACCCATAGCTGATGGTAGAAGAGGTAGATCCATACCTTTCTCAGGGGTATTTGCGCGTGAGTGTATATAACGAACCCAACCGGAATTCGAACTCCGATTTCCCATTCCGAGCTGTTATCCGTTGAACCATCTGCGCATTTATTCTTAAAACACTTGGTATCCCAAGAGGTCACCCATCTAGGTACTGACCAGGCTCGACGTTGCTTAATTTCGCTGATGGTACGAGGAGCAGAGTTTCACCGTGATATCCCCGTAAGCTGTAGACTAAGCAACAATCCTATTATGTGTTAATCCTGTTTCTTTAATTCAGGGTGTGGTCTCCGCCGTATGTATTGAGGCCTAATTGCTGCCCTACATTGTCTATAACCATTTCCAAGTGTGCAAAATGCCCTCAAGATAAGATATTAATGAGCGTAGACTAATATGGAAGCAGCCACGAACAACAATAGACTATTCAAGCCAGCGAATAGATTTCAAGACATGGCACAGACCACACAGTGGATCAAAGAACTTCTGCAAGGCCCGAGGATAACATAGAAGAAGCCTTTAATTAGTGACTATTACTAAAAGTGACTAACAGTAGACTCTATCGCAAGTAAACATTCAATTGTATATGGCTGGGGAAGTAAACGCTATGTAGAAGAAAAAAAATTAATGAAGATGTACACCGGCAATTAATACGGTGACATTTTCACGTCATTAATCAATTTCTTTGGCCATCTACTGTAGTAATCATTTTAGTCAAATGTAAAAGCACCCATCTCAATCTACGAATGGCGCCGTCGACATGTGCATATACGAGTCGTTTAATCTGTGAGGATCAAAAAGAAATACTGTCGGCTATAAAAGCTGAATGCGCCAGGATGGAGGGCATCATTTCCTATTCCAATGGGTAATTAGATTTCTTCACCATATTTTCCGTCATCTATTAGAAATCTTCCTATGTATTGAATATTTAGGCATATCCAGGTTCTGGCACGCATCTTGGTCTGTTCCCCTTGATGACAGCCATACATTTTCGGCTTAGAACCTTGAATCAAGGTCACAACTAGACGTGAACTGATGAGAATTGAACTCACTGCGATTTAATCGCTGCTCAACAAAAATATATATATATATATATATATATATATATATATATATATATATATATATATATATATATATTGTTGTGGATTCGGGGATGGAATCCTGCACAAATAAATAAACAACGCCAGAAACTGAAATTTTATTTATAAAAGGTAATATAGTTCGAAATATTTAATAATCTATGGGTCCTCCTTTATTTTGAATAACCTTTTCAACCCTTTTTGGCATTGACTTGATTATGTTCTGGCAAATCTCATCTCTAAGCATTGAATTCCATTCGGATATGAAACTCACAATCAATCCTCTTTGTTGCTCAACTGCTTTATAATGCTCCATAAGTTTTCTATGGGGTTGAGGTCAGTAGATTGGGGCGGCCATGTCATAACACTCACCTGCTTCTCATCAAAATATTCCTTCATCAATTTTGATTTGTGACAGGGAGCATTATCGTGCATAAAAATGAGCTTGGTGGGGTCGATTTGCACCCTTTCAGCAGAAGGGAGCAGACAAGACTCTAAAATTCTCTTGTACTGCTCGCTCCTTTTCATTAGGTTTTAAGAAACCAGTTCCATGAAAAGAAAAGCATCCCCAGAACATTATACTGAACGGATGCTTGACAGTACTTACTGCTAAATTCAAAGAGCTTTCAAAACATCTTCTTCGGATTTTAGATCGCTTATCCTTTGAATTTAGTTCAACTTTCATTTCATCGGAGAAGAGAACATTTAGTAAAAAAAATCAGGTGAGTCACTTTTATCGAACAGCACTGTACAACAGACAGACAACAAATACAAATGACATAAAAGATAAAATCAAAGACTACATTCCTTCCCCCTTTCTCTGACCAATGTTAATTGTTTTATTACCCCTTATGCAAAGGAAGAGTTTTCTACCATTCCAAGAAGAATTTGGATTAACACCACACACAAAGGAGAATGGTTAAACATACGAAAATATAATAGAAAAATTAATTCCTTTAAATAGTAAGTGAAAATAACCATTCTTCGCCTGATAAAGGTACAAGAGCCGAAACCCGTGTAGAAAAATATATGGAAAATAAAGTATAATATATATTTAAAAAATCAACATTATAACCAAAAACTTTTACGGCTTCTCTTTTCTCTTTAAAATATACACTTTTCTCTCGTTGGAACAACTATAATCTCTCCGTTATATATATATATATATATATATATATATATATATATATATATATATATATATATATATATAAATGGTGGCACTCGTTTGGAAAAAACCTCGGATAGCTCAACTTGCAGTACAACAAAACGGTACCTGAGGAAAATGGGGAATAGAAAAAGAAAGAACCAAGAATATTAAACCAAGGTGAAAACAATCGTCCAGTTTTTAAGCTCTAAGTTCAAAGAAAAAAAACGAGTAAAAAGACAACGACATAAAGTGCTCAATACACTAAGTAGAAAGCAAAACCTAAGATAATCGTGAGGAGCCAGGCAAACCTACCTAGGTTTTTACCTAAACGGATCTTCAGGGTAAAGCTGGCTTTGCCTTGAAGATCCGTTCAGGTGAAACCTAGGTAGGTTTGCCTAACTCCTTAGGGATTATCTTATATATATATAAAAACTAAAGCATAAAATAAACTAAAAATTATAAATAATAAACTAAAAGCTGAAAATACAAAATAAACTGGGGTACCCATGCCAAAATCAACAGAGCCTAAATATAATAATAATAATAATAATAATAATAATAATAATAATAATACCACATCCGCTACTCAGAATTTCATGCAATGGCAATCATCAGGAGAAAGTACGGAATCAAACAATAGTTTAATTTATATACTCTAAGTGTGTCAGGTAACTCCAATGAGCATAATGACTTGGGCTATCGCAAATTTTGTGCGCATAGAGTGCCTAAATATGCAAGCGATATAGACGTGTCTTAGTGGCCATCCGAAAAGCTTCTTTCCGGAAGGGATGAAGAATCTCGTTACCGGAAGTGGATCGCTGCGCAGGAGGAAACTATGTCGAAAAGTGACATACGCTTTTGCTCTTAATCAATGGAAATAAACGTGTTGTATGGAAATTACTTTTAATTTATTTTTTATTAATAATAAAATGCATTTTTTTATAATACAATATCAATTGCTACTCATGACGCACCATAGCTTAGCATTTATAAATAGTCGAATCAAAACACAGCACACGTGGTTTGAAGCATGAAACAGACTATCACCATTCAGTGCTGGCCACAGAGTCCACTTATATATATATATATATATATATATATATATAATCACCAACAGTAAGAAAAAAAGCTAAAGCTTAAAATAAGTTGAGGCTAAAAATACAAAATAAACTGAGGGTTCAGTGCCAAAATCTACAGAACTTAAACATAATAATAATAATGATATCAAATCGGCGACTCAGAGTTTCATGCAATGGCAATTATAACACATCTATATATATATATATATACTAACAGCATGGCCCGGCGTTGCCCGTGCTTGATTCAAAAATCGTATGACTCATACAGCAATTGCTATCACTTGACTTAAAATATTTTTGCCCTTCCTTGCCTTTAAAGGAGTGCCCTTTGCCGTGCTGATGTTGCTACATGCCTTACTTCTTGCCTATCTCACACTGCGAATTTTTTCTAAGCTCTATACTAAACATTAAATCTGTTACGAAAAAAGAACTAAACAAAATGAACACAAAACGATCAGCTTTCAAAAAGGACTCGTAACTGGAAAAAACCGAATGAAAAAAGAATGTTAACAACAAATACTTTTTCACACCCAACCCAGTTCTGCAGAATCAGAATCAACGTTGAGTTTAAGCAAGCGAATGGGCCAATTAGTGTAAAGTGCCATGCAGATTTAAATTTTTCCCACTTGTGACGAATGCAGTTACCGATTTTTTTTGCATGCTAGTTAACATTAGTGTCAGTCAGCTGTTGGCTCTCACGATGGCCAATAGAATCATCCTGCCTATTCCTGGCAGCCAGCTATAGGCTCTCACTCTGGCCAGTACAAAATGACCACAAACTACATGAAAACTGCCGTAGAATCATGAAAAAATTGATTATTTCCACTATCGGGAATTGGGAAATGCAAAGTCGGTCTTAGCCTTCTCACTAACTTAGAGGATGTGTATGTAAATTTTGGTAAAATCCGTCGAAAATTGCAGCCGTGCATTCGTTACACACGCACACACACACACACACATCCTGCCTTTTATATATATATATATATATATGTGTGTGTGTGTGTGTGTGTGTGTGTGTGTGTGTGTGTGTGTGTGTGTATGTATGTTGTTTCGGCACCCGCTCGCATCCGGGCTTCGGAATCGTCACCATCCCCTTTCCCTATTCCCTTTCTCTTCCTCGGATGTGAATTAAATAGAGTTTTACGCGGTCATTCGCGTGAATTTGAATTTGGTGGACAACTCAGCGCGACGGAGAATCTCACACACTTGGCCAGAAGCGCTTCCATCGCGACTCAAATTGGGATTGAGACAGGCGAGTTGTGGCAAACCTACTTGTATCTGGCTGTCGGATGCATTGTCTGTCAATGTCCGTCTTTATTACGCCAGCCTGACAGGCGCTGCCCTCTTCCGCCCGTATGGCCGTTGAGATCTTTATTGATTCCGCAGTTGGAGTCTTCGGGCTTGGTCGCGTTCAGTCTGGTACCACCGCCATGGGTGGCCGTACAGGAGTTGGAACTCCAGACGGCTTCACTCTGGGATCACTGTGACAATTAAGGCCCGTACCATGACAAGAAACGACCATAGAAATATATATATATATATATATATATATATATATATATATATATATATATATATATATATATATATATATATATATATTATGGTGGACTCTCCCATCAATTCGACGTATGTGAGAGAGCTTTTTTTTTATTTTTTCAGTAATATACATTACTTGTCCCCATCGACATTGCTCTCGCACCATTGGGCTTTTAGCTAATGAACTACAGAAACTGATAGACTGCTGAGCCAAACACATGAGCTGTTTATAGGGGTGAAGGCTTGTGTTGGAAAAGGCAAGTTTTATAAATGCTGATAACAAAGGATTGTTGTAAAAGTTTGACACGAAGCCAATGACCATATCTCAAGTATTTGGAAGGCTTCTTCCCGCAAACCTCTGCCCTGTGGAACAGACTCCCTAGGGAATGTTTCCCCAATCATTACAATCTTAATCTGTTCAAGTCTAGAGTTAACCGTTATCTTCCCCTCCTATCCATATAAACTTACCCCTTAACGTAACCCAATACCTCAGTGACCCCTCCCGGAACTTGTACAGGATGAACATAACTGCAATATATATATATATATATATATATATATATATATATATATATATATATCAACAACACTTAGAGGCAACAGTCTGTTTCATGCTATATGCAATCGTCAGGCCATCTAGCATGAAACAGACTGTCGCGTCTAAGTATTGACTTCTATGTTCACTTTTATATTTACATACGCTCTATCTCTGATATTGAGCACTTTATCCCATAAATATACCACATCTTAAAGCTATATTTCTTCATAATTATATATATATATATATATATATATATATATTCTACATTCAACACCATTACTTGATAAGAATGTTGAAACAAAATGGCTATTTATGTAGTAATTTTATAATATAATTATGTTATAATTTTCAAATAAATTATATTTGCTCTACTCTATATTGAGCACTCTTTTAAGAATAGTTCTTTTTTGGTTATTGTAATTTATTCCATATACACCAATCCTATATATATATATATATATATATATATATATATATATATATATATATATATATATATATATATGAAAATTTTCTCAGAGTTAATCTGTAGAAAAAGACAATATTTATAAATGTAAAGACAATAGAAACCTGTAATATTAGCCAACGCGTTTCGTCCAATGAAGTCAAAAACAGAAATGAATTTATTAAAACAAAGTAACTATTAATAACAAAACAGTTTCTATGGGCATTTTGTTTTGTTATTAATAGTTACTTTGTTTTAATAAATTCATTTCGTTTTTGCCTTGAAAAAGTCCACATTAAACGAAACGCGTCTGCTAATATTACAGTTTTCCTATTGTCTTTTACATATATATATATATATATATATATATATATATATATGTATATATAGCTGCCACTGTCATGGTTCAGCGCAATCTTCAGTATTTATGAGAGTTTCTTTCATAACATTTTATTTTGTAGTGTCGAATGTTAACATATTCATCATGTCATTATTTTCTCTTTGAGTTACATGTTCTATTCATTTTAGTTGTTGCTGCTGTTGGTAGTCCTCAAGTGTTGCAGATTTTCTTAATAGGCCCTGTTCTTTGTGAATCTGTATCGCACGTCCACATTGTTCAAAGGGGTGTGGTCTTTGCCAAGACACACATGCTTCACTTGCACAAAGCCATATTTAACTATTGATCTTAGAATCAGGTTGTATACAGCTGACAGCTTAGATATTTCTAAACAGGTTTGATGCCATGCATGACATTTTTATGAAAATCTCGATTTGACAAGGCTATTTAAAGACAGGGCACGAGTTTTCAGTTTGATGTTTCGGTTTAGGGAACGGGTAGAGTTTTCTATTTTTACTCCTCAGTTAATCATGTATGAGTGTAGGCTTATATGTACGAATCTACTGACAGAAAACTGAATTCTTATTGTCCCTCTTGAGGTAAGTGTAACGGTGCTGGGGTCAACTATGCTGATGACATAGGTATTCAGAGTTGGGCTAAGAATGATTTTAACATCTTCTAACAAGTGTTCCAAAAACAGGACTCAATATAAATCTTTGCAAAACAGAAATTATAATCTGGCATCGGAATAAAGCAGTGATGGTACCTACCCTGAATCTATCATAAAAATTCAGCATGTGGAATTAGTACATACTAACCATTTCAAATACCTTAGTATATGAATCAGTTTGAACAAATTTAGTATAGGAAATAAGGAAATTAAATATAGAATAGGCTGTACTAAAGGAGAAAATGAGAGCCCTAGTATATTTAATCTTTTAGTATACTATACTCTATGCCTTTACAAATACAGTTGTGATGAGATGAGCACTGACCATTTCCTACAATATCCCAAATGAATCTATCAATAGAAGACAATTATCCTGCTTTCCCTCCCACGGCCAATGTACTGATTATGAGGTGAGGGGGTGCTATGCTGATGACATACGTATTCATAGTTTGGATAAGAATGATCTTGAACAGAAAATCAACATCCTCTATCAAGTGTTCCAAGAAGCAGGACTCAAGATAAACTTTTCAAAAATAGAAACTATGATCTGGAATTGGAAAGCAATGATGACACCTACACTGAATCATCATAAAAATTCAGGATATGGAATTAGTACATACTAAACATCTCAAATACCTCAGTATATGAATCACTTTGATACAGCATGATTACATATACTATACATTTTAGTTGTTGCTACTCTTGTAAGTCCTCAAGTGATGTGGTTTCTGTTATTTGATACAGTTCTTTCTGGTATTGTGACGCCCGTCCACAGTTTCAAAGAGGGTGATCTTTGCCAGGATCATCAGGTTTAACCCGCTCAAAGCCATTTTAACTATTGATCTTAGAAAGCAGTTGAATACAGCTGACAGTTTAGATTTTTCTGGGCGGCTTTTGGTGCATGTTATCCATCGATCTGACGAGGCTATTTAAGAACATGAATCAAGTTTTCAAATTGAAGTTTTGGTTTTTTATCTATTTGCGTTGTTAAGTGAAGATACCTCTGCCACAGCCTATTGTATTTCTCTGATACTTAATTTATTATAGCTGATCCATATGCTGAGGTATCTGTTTACAGAACATGAGACTAAAATGTTTCAATTATAATTACCACTAGCTGATTGGTCAATGAATACCAATCCTTGCCATAAGCCTCAGTCTTTACGCGCCTTTTTATCATTGATCTTAGGAAGCGGTTGTATACATCCGACACTTTAGATTTTTCTGAACTGGTTTTGGAGCCATGCATGATATCCATAGGAAAGCCTCGATCTGACGAGGCTATTTAAGAACATGACTCAAGTTTTCAGTTTGTGGTTTTGATTTTGTAGCCATTTGCAGTGTTGGCTGAAACTATATCTGGCTCAGTTTAATCTATGTTTAATTACATTTTTCCTGTACTAAATTTGTTATAAGTGATCCATACGCCGAGGTATTTGAAGTGTTTCGTACTTACTAATTCTACGTCTTAAATCTTTATGATAGATTCCGGATATGTTCCAATTTCATATCATTTTTTTTCTGTTTTGGAAAGGTTTATTTTGATTCCCAATTCTTGGAACACTTGATACAGCATGCTGAGTTACATGTGCTACCCATTTTAGTTGTTGCTGTTCTTGTTAGTCCTCAAATGATGTGGTTTCTGTTATTTGATACAGTTCTTTGTTTGTGATTTTGTAGCACCCGTCCACAGTTTTTAAATAGGGTGATCTTTGCCAAGACCATTAGTCTTCACCCGCACAAAACCATTTTTAACTATTGATCTTAGAAACAGGTTGTATACAGCTGACAGTTTAGATATTTCTGAACGGATTTGGTACAATGCATGGCATCTTTATGAAAGTCTCGATCTGACAAGACACTTTAAGTACATGACTCCATTCTCAGGTTTTTTTTTTTTTTGGTTTTTTTTTTTTTTTTTTTGGGGGGGTTACAATTTGCTGTTTTGGTCGGAACTAGCTCTGGTGGAGCCTAATCTGCATTCAATGACTTTTTCTGTTATTTGTTATATTTCTTTGAGATTCTGTAGCGGAAGTCCACAATATTCAAAGAAGGATATTTATATTTTTTGGTATTTTGTGCTAAATGGTAATGGTAATATTAGGCGTTTCCTTATAAGGAAACATTTGGCATTCATTGATCGAGCAGTCAGTACTACTTTCGATTGAAATTTATAAAATCTTTATCTTAAAATAAGACTCAGGAAAATATGTTTCTCAAGTCCAGTAACTGTTATCGCTCTTTCCAGTAGTGATCGGGGGGATAGTTTCGTTCCTAACCTTTTATTGTTAGTAGTGTGGAATGTTATCATCTTGATTATGTTATTTTATCTTCGGGTTACATATGCTATCGATTTTAGTTGTTGCTGCTCTTGTTAGTCCTCAAGTGATGTGGTTTCTGTTATTTGATACAGTTCTTTGTTTGTGATTTTGTAGCACCCGTCCACAGTTTTTAAATAGGGTGATCTTTGCCAGGACCGTTAGGCTTCATCCGCTCAAAACCATTTTTAACTATTGATCCTAGAAACAGGTTGTATACAGCTGATAGTTTAGATATTTCTGAACGGATTTGGTACCAGGTATGACATTCTTATGAAAGCCTCGATCTGACAATGATATTTAAGTATATGACTGGTGATTTCAGGTTTTGTAGCAATTTGCGGTATTGGGGAAAACTCCCTCTGACGTAGCCTATACTATATTCAATTTCCTTTTCTCTTATACTCAATTTCTTATAACTGATCTCTACGCCTAGGTATGCGGGGGTGTTTAGTATTGACTAATTTCACATTCTGAATGTTTATGGTGGACTGTAAGTACCATTATTGCTTTTATATGCAAACTTTCTTTCTCTTCTTTTTATCTCTTTCAGTCTATTGCTGCTTTCATTCATTTATTATTCCTTTTTTTTCATTTCTTTTCTTTTTCTCAGCTTGAATTTTTTCCATTTTACTTTCCTTGCTTCTTTCTTTCTAGATTTCTTGCTTCCTTTCCCAATCTTGTTACAATTCATTCTCCACGATGTCAGAATTCTTCATGCAAATCAATGTTTCCACAATCAAAGTTCTATTAAAGAACCTATGCCGGTGACATTTTCAAGACATACTTATATTTTTATGGGCGATACATCATGCAAATCGCGGATTATCAGGTTTTATTAGAAATGTTTACAATAAATTATTTGCTGGTATTAGATTTTATTTTCCAACAGAAAGGATCTTCATCATAGATTATAAAGAAAGATATATGATAGTCGAGTCGCTGAAACTTATTTTTAAATTACAGACACGTAGAAATTGGTATGGGTCATAAAGAAATATAGAGACTGAAAAGAGAAAGAAGATTTTTTTTTAATTATTGAGCGTTGGAAGTTGCGAGGTCACAAAGCAACAAAAAGAAAATAAATAGTGACAAAATTTGAAAATCCTGATCCAAAACCATATCCCCCCCCACAAAAAAACATGGTCAAACGTCATAATATCTGGTATTCTTTGAAAATCTTCTTAACTGAGACGAGATAGTGATTCAAATGTCTTTCGTGGACTGGCGATAAGAGTTCATATATATATATATATATATATATATATATATATATATTTACATTACATGAATCATTCATACAATAAACAGATATAGAAGTTAATGATTTAAATGGCGAGAATACATCTTCGCAAACAAATTTAATAAAGTACATTAACCCCGAACCGAATAGGAGAATTCTTATGTGGCATGAACTAAATTGTTCAATAAATACTGGTATTTATTGAATAATTTAGTTCATGTCACATTGACTGAAAAACCTACCAGAACAAAAGAATTCTCCTATTACCATATTAGTACAAAAACACACAATCTTAAAATTTAAAAATTCAACCTCAGCGTTGCGACTGCACGCTCCAAAAAATTTCTTACAATTGACAATAACACATTTCTAAAAACATATTTCGGATTACATCTATATTTTCGTTGTCCTCTTATTACCGAGAATTAAAAAACAAAAACAAATCTACTTCCATACCTGATGATGTCTGTACGAACAGATGAAAGCTTGTAAAAAACTAAAAAAAGACTTTATGCAACTGGAATTTATAAACAGGGATCATAACATTCATCTACAGGTTCGGGGTTAATGTAATTTATTAAATTTGTTTGCCAAGATGTATTCTCGCCATTTAAATCATTAACTTCTATATCTGTTTTTTGTATGAATGATTCATTTAATGTAAATTGAACTGCACCACATACTTGATATATATATATATATATATATATATATATATATATATATAAAACATTAGGCAGCATATATTTATATACAAAGAAATAATCAAAGAAATAATCAATAATAATGCTATTATTGGCGATATCCCATCGCTAGTAGAATATAATGTATGCATTAAAATACTGTTAATCCATAGAATGATGTGATCCTCATTTATAAAACTGTTGTTTCCAGTTTATATTTTTTTAAAATGCAAGTACTTTCGAATAGTCCTTTATTCATCCTCAGGCATATTTTTTTCCTTTCAAAATTAAAACTTGGAGGCGAAATAATTGTTTGTAGACCGAAAGATGTTTTTTTGAGAATGTGCTATTATTGACGATTGTGTAAAATATCGGAACGTGCAAAGACACAAAATTCAAAATTTTAAGTGAGAATTTTTATTTGAAATTTTTTCATTAATATAGTGTTATGTCTTAGTAGTAGTAGTTTTTTTTTTATAGGAATTTTTTTGTACTGCGGATCGATAGTTTTTTATAAACATAAAACATTAGGCAGCATATAATTTATATACAAAGAAAAAATCACGCATAGAATCAATCAGCAATATTAATGCTATTATTGGCGATATCCATCGCTGGTAGTGTATAATTTATGCATTAAAATACTGTTAATACTGTGATGTGATCCTCATTTATAAAACTCTTGTCTGTTGTTTGCAGTTTATATTTTTTTAAAATGCAAGTACTTTCGAATAATCCTTTATTCATCGTCAGGCATAAGTTTTCCTTATAAAATCAAAAACTTGGAGGCGAAATAATTGTTTATCAACCGAAAGATGTTTTTTTGAGAATGTGCTATTATTGACGGTTGTGTAAGATCTCGGAACGTGCAAAGACGCAACGCTAAGTTTTTCAAAATTTTAAGTGAGAATTTTTATTTGAAATTTTTTTGTGATGTGGTAAATCCACGTATTCTATTTTTACAAGTGTTTTCAGTTAATATGTCATGAACTAAGTAGATAGTTCAGTTAATATAGTGTTATGTCTAAGTAGTTTTTTAAGGAATTTTTTTGTACTGCGGATCGATAGTTTTTATACAGAATTCCTAAAAAAAACTACTAGAATAGAAGAAAAAGGATGAAAAAAAGAAAAAGGATGAAAAAGAAGAAGAGTTCAAGGAAGAAAAAAGAAAAATAGAAGAAGAAGAAGAAATGAAGATGAAGAAGAAGAAGAAAAAACGGAAAGGGAGGAGAATATAAGAAACGTATATTTAAAAAAAATAAGAAAGAAAGAATTTTTAGAGATTAGAAAGAAAAAAGCAAAACATATCGAAAGAAGAAATTGAAACAAAAATAAAGAAATTCAAAACTAGAAACTGGAAGAAGAAAAGAACTTTATATATTAATCAAAGAAACACATCATGGCAGACTTTTGCTATTTTTTATGCTAACTTGAGGAGGGGGGACCAAAAAGAGCATACGCTCTCCGGCGAAACACGTCGATAAAAAATTTTCTACTTTGACTCCTCATCATATAAACAACGCCTATATATATATATATATATATATATATATATATATATATATAGGGCTTGTACACGGGGGTTGAATAAGATTGACGTACTTTTCGTCGGTTGAAATGGATCTATACACCCCATATGAGGCAATTTTGGATTTTGGTAATAAATACATTGATATCTCTTTGTAGATCAGTTTTAATAGGATCCACTTGGATTATATACTAAGAGATTTATTACCTATATATATATATATATATATATATATATATATATATATATATATATATGTAGAAAGAAAGAGAATAAATATGGTTTTTTCATAACTAAAAATAAAATTATAACGAAAAACACGCGAACACGACCTAACGTTTGCTGATTCAAGTATATATATATATATATATATATATATATATATATATATATATATATATAAAATGATATAACACAAAATAAAAGGAAGAACCTTTGATAATGGCTTTGAAATTTATTTTCACATTTTCATGGACAACCAGAAAAATTGTCCGAAATATCGAAAAGATAAAACAAAAATTTTCAATACCCAAATACTTTCTGCCCCCACAAGAGACAAAAATATGACCCATTCACACACATACATACATACATACATCATATATATATATATATATATATATATATATATATATATATATATATATAATCTTAGGTACCCAGTAATATTTACCGATCTCCCTACGAGATAGTATGTGACACAAGGCCGAATTTAAGGTGGGATAATCCGAACCAGTAGGGTCGGTCAAAAATTCCCCGTAGACCTCACATAAACGGGGTCGGGTCTGTCTCAACCCCACCCCACCCACCAGACGGGACCCTGCCAGTCGGCATAGCCTCGTCCAGGTTCCTCTCTGCCCGAAGGCAGAGAGTTTGACAACAGCTAAGAGCTGAGTACGCGGCCATATAGCTGCCTATATATCTGATCTTCAGGTAGCCATATATATGACCTCCCCACGAGATAGAATATAAAAAGGCCGAAAATAAAAGGAAGCCTAAAATTCTCCGTAGTCTCCGTATAAACGGGATCAGGTCTGTCTATCTCCCCGAATGGGACATTGCCTTTCGGCAGAGCCTCGTCCTTGTTCCTCTCTACCCGAAGGCAGAGTGCTCAACAACAGCTAAGAACTGATCACGCGGCCAACTCCAACTGCCTAACTACCTCGTCTTCAGGTAGCCAGTAACATTTACCGACCTCCCAAAGGCAGGACCGGACAACCGAATTCACGGTAGAGCATATATAAAGCCAGGAAAGATAGAGCAGCTCGAAATACATACAAAAGTAGTCATTTGCATAAAGCCATAAGTAATGGCAGAGCTTTGCCAGTTCTTATGCCATTGACCACTTTTATGCCAGTAGGCTATTTTTAGGCAGACTCTTTCAGACCTGCTCATTCTTTCCTGAATTTCCACACACACACACACACACACACACACGCACACACGCACACACACACAAACACACACACACACACACACACATATATATATATATATAATTATTTATTTAAAAATATGATCCAACTCGCGACATAAAGGTCTCATGTTTAAAAAAAACAAGATTGAAAACTTCAATATACTTATTTGAATTAAATTGAGCTAAAGTAAAAAAAATAATTTCGCTTGAAGATGGAACAGAGCTTACTTTTAACTCAATTAAATTCAAATAATTATATTGAAGTTTCCGGCTTTTGTTTTGAAACATGAGACCCTTTATGTCGCGAGTTGAATCTTATTTTAAATAAATAATTATATTTATGCTCTACTTTTGTATCGAGCACTATTTTTTAAAAAATAATAACTAAAATACTAAGGAACTTTTGGATTATTTACCTAACCAGTTCTTTCCTATTTTCTATATATTTTCACATATATATATATATATTGGATAATAAGTGTGACATTACTGTAATTATTGAACAATAAAGTTCATGCCACTTTGACATAAAATTTACCAGTAAAAAAGAATTCACTTATCACCATATTTGTATAAGAACGCACAGTTGTAAAATTTAAATTCAAACTCAGCGTTACGACTGCACGCTCTAAAAACAATAACTCATTTCTAATAGCATTTTTCGGATTACAACAATACATAGATTTTCGTTGTCCTCTTATTACTGAGAGTAAAAAACAAGAACAAAATCTATTCCATACCTGAGGATGTCTGTAGGAACAGACGAAAGCTTGTAAAATAATAAGAACTTATGCAACAGAAATTTATGAAACAAGGATCTTTTCATTCATAAACAGGTTCGGGGTTTTTGTATATTATTTGAATTGTTCGCGACGATGGATTTTCGCCAATTAAATCATTAACCTTTGTATTTGTTTTTTGTATGAATAATTCATGAATATATATATATATATATATATATATATATATAGGCTCTCTACAACTTTTTATCCTTCTTAGATCTACACATTTGCTTCAGTTATTGCTTAATTTCTATTGTGTCGATTTATATCGCATACATACATACATATAAAAATACAAATCACATACAACGCCAAGCATTCATTGGTTAATTAATCACCACTAAGTTATTATGGACAATTTACAAATCGCAGCAATGTGACAATTTTGTAATCGCTCTATTTTCATGTAGTCAATTTTGTGCATTTTTGGGAGAAACGGATCGCTGAAGTTTTCTTAAGTCTCCTCAAAACTCGCTCGCTGATTGGTCAATGCCAACCAATCAGATCGACTGCACGTGAAGAGTAACTTTTCCCGCGCAGCGATCTGGAGCCTATAGTCACTTATATAAGCAAGAATTTTTCTTAGCAAATTAGTGAGAATTCAGCTGCCAAACGAATCCACGACAGTTGAAACCGTGTGCCAACCTTCTCACTCACACCACCACTCACATGCTGAACATTCCTTATACTCTCACATTATTTTTTCTCGCACAGCAAAATTATTATAAAAGACTTTCCTGAAAATTATTCCAGTGAACTTTGAAAAACAAATAATAGTTAAAGAGAGACAACTGTTGCTTTATTCAACCTTTTC
Organism: Acanthosepion pharaonis; assembly: GCA_903632075.3. NCBI lineage: Eukaryota > Metazoa > Mollusca > Cephalopoda > Sepiida > Sepiidae > Acanthosepion > Acanthosepion pharaonis. Next base: position 2,614,837 of record CAHIKZ030000602.1, read on the forward strand.
TTACTTAAATGCATGCTTTCTTTCACATCGTTGTTTGATATTGTACATCATGTTAAATACATATTTTATGTGTAATGATGTCTTTTGCTTATCCTTTTCCACGTCAGCCTTGTTTCCTAATCTAAAGTTAAATTAATGTGGTGAAGTCCGCCACACTATAATGGTACATTTATTTATAGCTAAGAAGGGTAGGAAGTTATGGAAAGCCATTATCGCTCGTAATCACCTATTATCCGGCCTCATTAGAGAAATAAATTTATTTCAAAAGACCAAAATTAAAAAGACTCAACATGAATCACCCTAAGCCTCTGATCAAGTGACAAACGTTGTTTAGAACTCAGAAGGATAGGAAGTTGTGGAGAGCCATTATATCCAACGTTATAGTGACTTTACACTAGACTCAGTTAAATTTAGTAAATACGATAGATTGCTGCTGTAGAGTGAGGTTTAGCGAGAAAGACCCAATAGCCGACGAATATTATAGAGAATTTGACATGATTAGGTGGGGTTAGACTTATGCGGCCTTGTAGCAGACAAAACTTAGCTGAGAAAATATTGCAATATTTCTTTGTTTCTAAATATATCCCGTTTGACGCACTCCTTCCTTGTTTTATTCTTTTTCTCTTTTTATTTTCCATTGTTTTTCATACTTTTTTATTTTCTTTTTTTTATTTTCTCTCTTCATTTTCATTCATTTTTTTTTTTTTTTATTTTCCTCATTTTTTTTTTTTTTTTTTTTTTTTTCCATTGTTCTTCATTCTTTTTATTTTCTTTTTTTTATTTTCTATCTTCATTTTCATTCATTTTTCTTTTTTTTTTCTCCTCATTTTTTTCCTTTTTATTTTCCATTGTTCTTCATTCTTTTTTATTTTTTTTTTATTTTCTATCTTCATTTTCATTCATTTTTCTTTTTTTTTCTCTCCTCATTTTTTTTCCTTTTTATTTTCCATTGTTTTTCATTCTTTTTTATTTTCTTTTTATTTTCTCTCTTCATTTTCATTCATTTTTCATTGTTTTTCTCCTCATTTTTTTCCTTTTTATTTTCCATTGTTTTTCATTCTTTTTTTTTTTTTTTTTTTCTCTCTTCATTTTCATTTTTTTTTTTTTCATTTTTTTTTTCCCATTTTTTTTCCTTTTTATTTTTTTTATTTTCCATTGTTTTTTCATTCATTTTTTTTTTTTTCTTTTTTTTTTTTCTCTTCATTTTTTTCATTCTTTTTTTTTTTTTTTTTTTCTCTCCTCATTTTTGTTTTTTCCTTTTTATTTTCCACTGTTTTTCCTTTTCTTTTATTTTCTTCTATTTTCTCTCTTCATTTTTCTTCATTTTTGTGTTCATTTTTCTTCATTTTTCATTTTTTTCGCTTTCCACTTTTTTCCTTTGTATTTTCCATTGTTTTTCATCTCCTTTTATTTTCTTCTCTTTTTCTATTTTCTCTCTTCTTCATTTTTCTTCATTTGTGTTCTTCATTTTTCATTTTTTTTTCTCCCTCCTCTTTTTTCCTTTTTTTTCCTTTTTATTTTCCATTGTTTTTCATATCCTTTTATTTTCTTTTTTTCTAATTTCTCTTCTTTATTTTTCTTCATTTTTTTTCTTCATTTTTCTTTTTGTCTCCCTCCTCATTTTTTTCCTTTTTTATTTTCTATTGTTTTTCATATCCCTTTCTTTCTTCTCCATTTTTCTGTCTTTCCTTTTTATTTTTTTTCATTTCTACTTTTTCTTTCGATCGTTTCATTTTTCTCCTTTCCTTTTTTTCCATTCCACTTTCTTTATATTCTATCGTCCTTCGCATTTTTCTATTGTTCCATCCGTCTTCATATTTTTCCTTTGAACTTCTTTATATTCTTTTTTTTTCTCGTTGTTCGCATATTTCTTTCTTTCTTTTCGTTTTTCTTTTTGTCCTCCATTCTTTTTTCATTCGTTTTTTTATATATTCTATATGTTCTTTTTTCCTACCGTTTTTCTTCTTTACCTCAATTTTTTCAATCCTTTTTTTTATTTTCTCTCGTTCTACACATTTTTCGTTCTTTCATTCCGTTTTCCTATTATTCCTATGACCTTCATTTTTTTATATTCTTTCTTTTTCATTTTCTCTCATTCTTTTCTTCTTATTCTTTTCTTCTGACTCCTTCTTTTCTATGGACAGTTTCTTTATTTATTTATTTATTCCTTTATTATTTCTTCTTCTTCTTCTTCTTCTTCTTCTTCTTCTTCTTCTTCTTCTTCTTCTTCTTCTTGACGTCATTATTGCAGACAAGCAGTGAATCTTCCGAATACCGCCTTCAAAAGATGAAGAAACGGGTCAGAAAAGTTCTCTTTTATTATCCCCTGACTTATAGGCTGATTGAATACAGTCCATTCTTATTCGAACCGCACAATTCTTGAGAAACCTTCGAAATTTCCGACCCTTCCAGGTAGGAAAAGAAGAAGTTGAATAAAGCGAATTCTGCTTTTTATTGTAGGTGGCCATTGTTATAAGATCGAGTGAGCATGCGCACACATAAGTTCTTCGACAAAGAAAATAAAGATATGTACGCGAACATGATTGTATAACAGTAGTGAATAATACCGTGGGGCTAGGTGAGATTTGTTTAGCGTTACAAAGCGGATGGATAGGAGCGTTCTACATGCGCGGAGTCCTGGGTAAGGAAAGAGCGACAGAATGCGGATATCCGGTTAGTGTATATCATTGTAATCGTCCGGTTCTCAGTCTTCGTTAAAGTGAAACGGTATATGTTTTCTGACCTCAATCACCGTAAGGAAATAATCCTTCAAGAGTATTTTGGCAGCATAAAAGATTTAAAGATTTCTTTCTGTCCCCAGATATTGCATCGCTGTATCAACAGGCTTCCGAAGATACGACCCCGGCCATGTAATTCAAAAATGATTTAATAAACATGGTAGGCAAAATAAAAGAGAAGCAGACGATTAGAGAGAACGCATCAGACCAAAAACAGGATAACATTGAGTTTTCTAATAAATTTATACGGTTACTTACTGATTGGTGTTTTTCCCTTGCACTAACCAAAATTATATGGTGTTTTGGGGGGTTATTTTTTTCTCGGATTACATAACACCGCATCTATTTACATTTTCTGTCAATCAATTTTTTTGTGTGTTGAAGTATCTGCTTAAAACTTAAGAACTTGTAATACACAAAGCAAAGTTAAAACATAATAATAATAATAATAATTATTATTATTATTATTATTATTATTTCCTTTGATTTCTGGCGTTTACACATTTCTTTCCGGGTCCCGACCAGGGACCTAAGGTTAGAAATGGCATCCACTGACAAAAAAAAGTTACATAGATAAAGCCCTTCGTAAAGTGTGGGCTGTACTTGTCAGAACAATTTTTTGTATCTCTTTGAGGCATGGACTTCCAGGAATCCCTTCAATTAGTCTACTGCAATCTTTTCCAACCAGTCCTAGGGCTCCAATTACAACAGGGATTGTTGATGTTCCCATATGCCACATTTTTGAGATTTCGATTTCAAGGTCCCTGTATTTTGACAGCTTTTTGAATATCTTCAAAGATACATTGCAGTCAGCAGGGACTACCATATCGATAAGGAGACACTTTTTTGTTTGTGATCTTTAATAACAATATCTGTCCGGTTGGCCTTGATTGTTTTGTCAGTGTGTATTGTGTAGTCCCATAGAATTGTAACAGGTCCTATCTCCGTAACCGGGTCTGGGTGGTGTTCATACCAGTTTTTTTTTTTTCAGTTTCCTTCCCGTAGAAGTTGCATATTTTCCAGTGCAGATATTGGCTCACTCTGTCAGGCCGGGTTTTATATTCAGTGGGTGCTAGCACCGTGCAACCTGATACAAGATGATCAATCGTTTCTGGATATTTATCACAGAATCTGCATTTTGAGGCTAACACAATATTTTTTTAGTATATGTGCTTGATAATTCCTAGTGAACAAGCATTGGTCCTGTGCAGCAAGGATAAAACCTTCAGTTTCCGCTTTCAACCCTGCACTACGTAGCCACTGATGGGTACGGGTTTTGTCTACGTCAGCTTGTTTGGTACTGGCCGATTATTGGCCATGAAGCGGTTTATCTTGCCATATTATTATTATTATTAATAATAATAATAATAATTATTATTATTATTATTATTATTATTATATTATTGTTATTATTATTATTAATTATAATAATAATAATAATTATTATTATTATTATATATTTTATATCGTTGATCAACTCCTAATAAATCAAATAACCTGGAAAATTGAAGTAAAAAAGGTAGATATCTCAGGACAGCTTGAATCAGTCAGTTATGTGCTATGCGTGATATACGCTTCCGTAATCATGTATTGAAAGATACATGACTGACGAGGCGGATTTTTTTCCTGCAGTAGTTTGCCGTTTCTTTCTGAGGTAGGCTAGTTGCCATCCAAACCCTAAGGATCCAAGAGTGTGACCCGCTATCAAAGGCTGTCCAAACCGTGCTGAGATCTCTACCTTTATTTCCTGCAATTTTACAGGATCATTTTATTTATCAGTAGTTGATCTTTGCAACCACATAAAGCTCTTCGACATCCCTTCTGATCTGGGGAAGTACGTTGTTTTCATCGAGAAGAGAGTAAGTATGTGAATTGAACGTTCCAGCGTTCTCCATTTGGTGTCGCTGGTTGGCGTGGCCGATTCGACAAAGGAATTTTTCGACAGAGGAACGATTAGGTGTCAGATTACTATTTCGTCGTTATAGTCAAACTTGCTCTCTCTCTCTCTCTCTATATATATATATATATATATATATATATATATATATATCTCTCTCTCTCTCTCTTTCGTTTAGTACTCGAATTAGTACTTCGGCGTTATATGCTCGAATCTCACCATGGTCGATTTGTCAGGAAGGAGATTTCCTGATGTTATCGGACTGTAGGGATCGATCCCTGCATGAAAACCATACCACGCTTTGAGCCAAGCCTTGTGAGTGAAATTAGGTAGACAGAACCCTTTGGGCCAGTCGATAGCTGTGCTAGCACAAAGCTACAAGCCATTATGGCTGAGGGCTTGAGCATGCTGAGCTTGTTCAAATTGTTGATCATGCTAGATAGCACACTCTCTCCCAGAAACTGTAACTAAGGCCTGCTCAGCATAGTTGCAGTATAAACCACAGGTGGGCTCTGGGGATGTTGAATAAGTACAAAATGCGCCTGAGCAAGCGTCTTCAATAGGAATTGGCTAGCCGCCCTGGTAGAGGGGTATCCTCGACTACGAGTATATATATATATATATATATATATATATATATATATATATATATATTATATATTTCGTGCCTGAGGAGTTGGTAAACACTTAAACTTAAGTCGAACCCCAAATGTTGGTATATGTAAATTTATTAATATATATATATATATAAATATGAAAGTGAACATAGAAGTCAACACTTAGAGGCGACAGTCTGTTTCATGCTATATGCAATCGTCAGGCCACGATTGCATATAGCATGGAAACAGACTGTCGCCTCTAAGTGTTGACTTTATGTTCTTTTTTATATTTACACGCTCTATCTCTGATATCGAGCACTTTATCCCATAAACATAGCACACCTTAAGACTATATTTTTTTATATATATATATATATATATATATATATATATATATATATATATATATATATATATAAACTTGAGTAAATATGTGGGGGTTGCGCAGAACGACCTACTACTCTTCCTATTCATATACACATTCGTAATAAAAAAAGCTGGTTATCTCGAGACCCGTTTGTAAATTGGAAAGAAATGCGATATAAAGTGGTCACTAAGAGTTGCTTCATGCCGCACAGCGTTACGTTGGACCGTCCTCAATTACCTGGCGCACATTTTTTTTATATGGAAACTTGGGAACGACAAAGACATAAACAGAGTCATCGACCTTTGCGCTATTCTGCTGACACGCTGTATTGACACAAATACACATACAACGTATATACACACACACACACACACACACACATATATATATATATATATATATATATATATATATATATATATATAGACACAATTATGTTCGTTTCAGTGTTATGTGTTATTCTAGTTAGTTATGCACTGAGGCAAGGATATATACATATGTACGTTAATTTATCTTTCCTGTCTCTGAATTTGCGCCACCGCCATCAGACTGCCAACCTTCACGACAGCCATCGCCGGTGTCGGCGTCTTTCGAGCAATCGTAATTTCAATTAAAACCACACAGCTTCCCGCCAAAAATCCCATTAACGAAAATTGCGTAGCACATTAGTGAACATTATGAATAGAATGGCCGCAAGTGTGTAGACGCCTTTTGAATGGACATCAATAATAAGATTATTACTTATTTTTATCATTATTATTTGTATTTTCATTCACAGGAAGAGACGGGCAATTAATATAATAATAATAATAATAATAATAATAATATACGGTTATTATTTTAGTGTATTTCCGGTGTAGCCAATCCCACTTCTCAAGGGCCTGCTCAGACACATTTAAGCTTATCCAACACCCACAAAGCCCACTTTTTATTTTATACTGCGACTAATCGGAACTTAGTTACAACTAGTAGATAGCGTATAATCTTGTGTGATCAACACTTTGAACAAGGATCGAACGCCCAAACACACGGTCACGATGACTTCCCCCTCGCTCATCCTTCCATCTACGCAATTTCACTCACTAGGCTTGATATATATATATATATATATATATATATATATATATATAGATAACTAGACTCGTTTCGAAAAACCCTCGAATTTTTGATTTGCTAATCAAATCAATCTCGAGGAAAAAAATTTTAAAAAAGAAAGAGCTACCAACATGAACTTCTGCCGACAAAAAAAAAATCGCACAGATGCAGGTCTGAAGCCCAAAGAAAAAACCCCGATACGAGTAACAACTAACTAACAAAAAGAGCTCAATACAACCGTAGAGCAGATCTAGATAAACGTAGTGAGCCAGACAAACCTACCTAGGTTTCACCTAAACGGATCGTCAGGGAAAGCCGGCTTTATAATTATAATATATATATATATATATATATATATATATATATATATTATATATATATTATAATTTTATCATATAGAAAAAACCATTTTGCTCACTACAAAGATGCAACTTCGTTTCAGTGCATTTCAACTGCACTTCGACAGGCGAGAATCGAAAATGGTTATTAACAATCCTGCTTGTAGGCAAGTCGTATGAGCCGTATTGAAATTCACTGAAACAGGTTAGTGATCTGAGGAGCACCCTCTAGGGAGTCTATCCCATAGGGCAGTGGTTCGCTGGAAGAAGTTGTTTGAGTGGAATTTACTTCTCATCGATGGAATACGGAGGGAATGAGGCTAGTTTTTTTGTGATGTAAGTGGTATGGCGGGCCTAAGCCTTGAAGGTCAGGCCTTTCGGAAGGAGCAGATTCACCTTGTCCGAGCGAGAGAGCGACGAGTGCCTCGACACATCCCGCCTGGGAGAGAGAGGTTGGAGTGTGGAAAATAATTATTCCCCAACAAGGACTCGGAGATGCTTTTGAACTCTATCAGGACTAGAAAATGAGGTCCGATCACCTCTTGCCCAAATATGGCAATAGTACTCCATTTTCGGGCTGATCTGGCTCTTATAAAGGTAGAGGATATTATGAGATACTTACTGGAGTGGTACAGAGAGATAATCATTTTACCTGCATCTTTACCGATGGATCGTATACAGGGATTCTACTTGAGATCATGTGTGAGTTTGAGGCCCAACATCCTCTCGTCGTGAATGGTGATAGTTCAGGGACTGATTGGCGGTGATGTAATGCAACCAGTATGTTCCTTTTTGCTTCTATTTTCTCTAAAACCTCGTCGTTGCTCGCATGTTCGGTACATGGCATTCTCAGCACCCTTCTGTAGAACCACATTTCTGTTGCCTCAAGTCTCTTCCTCATCTTTGAGGATATTGTCTCAGCATTCACTACCCTATAGGCCAAGGGTGGCCTTACTTGCTTAATATAAGAACCACTTACAATAAAATTCAGATGTTTGAGAGCTGCAAGACATGAAGAAAATTTACACGTACGTTTTTGTTACATACATTAACATAAAAATGAAGAGTTTATTATCCTCTGGACATTTTAGCGTTCAGAATGATATGGAAATGCAGGCAAATCGACCAGATATAATTGTGGAAAATCATGTTGAAAAGACATTTTCTAAATAGATGCTTCGATCGGAGTAGTGGTTCCGAAATGTTTTAGAACATCGACCGTTCACTAAATCCTTGATCTGTCATAAACCCCGAGGCATCCACAAAAATATATCAATAATAATTATTCGTTTTATTTCAGGATATAAATTCATTTTCCCTTTTCTTCCATTACTGTCTCTCGTTGAAATTCATTTTAGCTTTAAATTTTGTTGTTTTGGGTTTTTTTTTTACAATTTCGATTTCTTTACCTCACATAAGTGTTCGAATAATAATAATAATTATTATTATTATTACTATTATTACAATTGTAATGAAAGTTACTCTTGCGGCACCATTTACGAGGCAGAGAAAGGAAAAGAAAGAAAAGAAGGCAGAAAGAAAGGCGAGACGAATCGTGGGTGATCAGCAGAACACACACACGGCTAAGAGACAATGAATATATTGATAAGTAACCATGGCGAAAGGGTGTCATTTCAATGACAGGGAAATTCTGGGTAAGAAGAAAGGGAAAGAAAGAAAGAAACAGATGTGTTTTGATAAAGGCTGTGTTATCTATACAAACGGCTGGTCGACTGGCCAGGGAAAAATTCAAGTGAAAATGCTATTTCGATAATTGACAAAACACAGGTGTAACTACAGGACTTTGGGTAGATATGAAAAATTAAAAGCCACACGTGTCGTGTCCGCTGACCGATATTTTTTTTTCGACGAAACATCCTTGGCCTGCGATAATAAAATTATGTTATCAGAAATATGTACCGAAGGAAAATGAATGGGGACCCAGAAGTGTTTTTTCTTCTTCCTTGGAGGCGACAGACTGACTGAAATTTTAGAGATATTTCTTTTTTGAGGCCGTGTTAAGAAGACAACCCATTTGGATATTTAGCGATAAAATACCTGACAAAAACCACGTGTAGAACAAGAGTTGTCATATTGTCCGTTCGCGGATAGAAAAATGATAACGGCGATTAAAGCGGAAGAAAAGGGAAAAGAAGAGATAATTTTTTTAGTTAAGCAAGATATTTTTTTCCCTGAAACAAAGCCGCGGATTGTTCACGCCCGATTAAGACATCATTGGTCAAGTGGTGATCACGTGACGCACGAAGGAGGAGGAAAGATACCCGACTAAGACCTCATTGGTCGAGTGGTGATCACGTGACGCACGAAGGAGGCTATCGACGCCTCATCCAGAGTATAAGTATGAGAAGCTGCTACGAAGAAGTGGGGAGGGCAGTTCACGCCCTCTGAAGTATGGTGAGGAAGTGGGAGTAAGGAAAGGTTCCCAAAAATGGAAAAGAGTGGAAAATCCCTAACCAGAAATAAAAGAGGTGGATATGTATTTAAAATTATCGAGGAACCCCGCGACGCCGACAGACCCACCCCGGTTTTGGTCGGCGTCAATAAAAGCGAGGCCCCAACAGGCAGAAATCAGAGAGTTTTGGGCTCCAGCGGAGAGTTGAGTCTCCAGTTGAAACCGCCTCGCAGATAGCTGACCAAGATTCACAAAAATTCCGGACTCCTCTTCAATCCAAGAACAATTATTTTGAAGAGCGACTCAGAACCAGACCACCGAAATAAGTTTTTTTTTTCGACTTTCGTCCAAAGACACACCGAAACACAAATTTCTTAGAGAGCAAACAACTTGAAGCGTTAAAAACTTGCCTAACGGAAAACGACGTGTCACAATCCACAGAACGGGTCGGGAGATAGATGCAGTCCTATGTATCGAACAACTAGACATAAAGTTTGTTACCTTTTTCTTTGATACTTTGAACTTTTGAGTTTTCATTTTATTTTCTTTTATGCATATTTGTGTAGTATCACCCCCGTTGAACTCAGTTTGCATTACGGCCCCAACCACTGTTTGATCTCGTCTGTCTAAGATCAATTCACAACGTGGGTAGGCAGACTGGAGATCAATGCAGTTACCTTGGTAACCAGGCGTTGGAAGCGAGTTGGGAACGACGAGGCTGATATCAAATCTAACCAGATTCCACCCGAATCACCAAAAGGTTAGAACGTCACATTTGGGTGCCGCGACCGATACCAAGCCAGTTGGTCGTCACAGGACGAGACAACACGACTGACGCGACAGGCGGACGTCACGTTTGGAGCAGCGACACCCGAACGGAGCAGCGAGGAGCGAACAGCTGGCGCCGTAGCGAGGACGTCACAATTGGTGCTGTTTGGGGACGTCACAACTGGCGCCGTGGTAGATCAGGATAGAACGTCACAGTCGGCGCTGCGACCGGGGGACGACGTCACACTCTGCTGAGTACTTGGATGAAGTCATTTTTCGCTTCGATGATTTCAGCTTCGTGGTTTTCAAGGAATTCTAACTTATTGTCACTGAAGATGACTCCAGGTACATTTTCTGGAGAACTGCATGTTGTTTTTAAGGTAGAGACTTGGATTTCATTTCCTGGGAGATTATTTCGTATTTCCTTCGCTTCAGCCTCCACCTCATCCTCTGTTGCATTCCATTTTTCTACATTCGTCTCAATAGAGTTTGAGTGATGGGTCATAGTATTTTGTCTTATATCTAATTTTATCTTATCTATTTCTGCCTTTGAGAGTCTGTTGTTTCGCATGGTGTCCCTACGGACATTGGCAAGCATGTTTGGATTGAGGTTAGGTCTTATATCATTTCCCACTGTACTTCTCCATATTTGGTATGTTTGATTGGTGGTGTTCTTTGCTGGGTTTTCGAGTGCAGTGAAGAAGGATGTCATGACTTATCGATACTCTTCGCGGCTCCATTTCGTTCGTTTACTTTTTATTAGTCGATTTGGTATTGAGTCACTTGGTCCAAGGTTGGCAATAATCCGGGTTTGGTGACGAAGTGTCACTTCGTATGTGGCAGATTTTTCGTCCTCAGACTGGTTCCTCTCTGAGAGACGCGGTTCTTGTTGTCCGGGGTGACGGCCGATCCGGTATGAAATTTTATTTGTATTCATTGAAATTGGTAGAGATGCGTTTTAACCTTGACCGCCAAGGGGTAATTATGTTCAGGTTACCAGCTTAAGGACGAGTCTCGAAGAAAATCCAAGAGCACGCCCAACCAATGAGATTGGTTACAATGTGGATTTATTAATATATCGAAGGTAGAATAGTTCATAATAGTGTATGGTATTCAGTGGGGTAGACTATACTAAGTTTTAATTTAGTATAAGTCGGAGTGACCACATATTGCGTCATAGTGGCATTATCGCCTTGCTTCGAGTGAATTGATTAAAAATAATTAAATAAAGGGAAAAGTCAAGGGAAATAACTCTGTTAGAACAAATTATTACAACAAAGCAAAAAACATTTAGCATTTCTCAGAAGACAGAATGCACATGGCCGTCAGCCAGAGGAACAGTAGAAAATGCGAAAATTTAACAACGTGGGAAGTATTTTAACAGGCGACAGGAAATGCGACACCGAAATAGGGAGACGCATTTCGATAGCGAAAGATGCTTTCCAAAAGCTAAGTAAAGTATTAAGAAACAGGAAAATTTCGTTAGAAACAAAGAAAAGAGTGCTGAACTGCTATGCATTATCAATTCTGTCTATGAAAGAAAAAGTCAAAATAAATAAATAAAATCAGAAACGAAAAAAATAGACTAAAAAAATCAAAAAATGCATTATAAACAGACAGAGGCTGTCATCTGTACTATCAATCTGTCTGTTTACAAACCTATTGAATTATATCATTGATTTCACAGCTCTTTATATATGTATACTTTTTGATTTGTGTACCAATTGAATTAATTATGTCAACTGCTCTCTCTCTGGAAGATATTATCGTCTGCTTGTAACTTGAGAAATGGCCGCAGATCTACTTGGTGATAAAGAGACTCTTTAAATAAGATACATTAGACCAAGATAAACTACAAACAGAAATTTATGTATCAACGTATCTAGCTTATATAAGTAAAATAAGATGAAAGATAGTTTATGCCTAAGAAAACCCGTCGACGAGTATTAGGTACGTAACACGTTTAAACGACCAATTACTCCTAACAAAACCCCGGAGATCAGTAAATTATTGGAGGATAACGTATTTAAGGCGAACAGGTTTTGTGAATAGTGCGCTCAATATACAAAAAGAAAATAGAGCGTTAATAATGAATAAATATAATGTTCAATGATTTATCTTCGAGTTTCACAGGGGTTTCGAAAGGACCGATAAAAAATATATCTTCTCTTTTTTTTTCTTTTCTTTCTTTTACGAATTATTTTTCCTTTCTTTCATCTTTTCTTAATTTTACATATTACCTTTTCTTTCTTTCTTTCTTTCTTTAATTTTACATTTTACCTTTTTCTTTTTCTTTCTTTCTTTCTTTTTCTTCTTTCTTTTTTTTCTTTTTTTACCTATTTCTTTTCTTTCTGTCCCTATCTTTTTTTTCTAATTCTACTCTATTTCTTCATAATTTTATTTCTTTTTCTTTCTTTCTTTCTTTCTTTCTTTTTTTTCTTTCTTTCTTTCTTTCTTTCTTTCTTTCTTTCTTTTACCTAAATCTTTTCTTTCTGCCCTCTATTTCTTCATAATTCTACATATTTCTTCTTTCTTTCTTTCTTTCTTTCTTTCTTTCTTTCTTTCTTTCTTTCTTTTTTTTCTTTTTCTTTTTTTTTTTTCTTAATTTTCTTTCTTTTTCTTTCTTTCTTTTCTTTTACCTAAATCTTTTCTTTCTGTCCTCATTTCTTCTTAATTGTATAATTCTTACTTTCTTTCTTTCTTTCTTTCTTTCTTTTTTCTTTTCTTTCTTTCTATTTCTTCATAATTTTATTTCTTTCTTTTTTTTCTTTTTTTCTTTATTTTTCTTTTTCTTTTTTCTTTTCTTTTTTTCTTTTTTCTTTCTTTTACCTAAATCTTTTCTTTCTGCCCTCTATTTCTTCTTAATTCTACATATATCTTCTTTCTTTCTTTCTTTCTTTCTTTTACCTAAATCTTTTCTCTCTGTCCTCATTTCTTCTTAATTGTATATATTTCTTCTTTCTTTCTTTCTTTTTTTTTTCTTTTTAAATCTTTTCTTTCTGCCCTCTATTTTTTTCATTTTACATATTTCTTCTTTCTTTCTTTTCTTTTTCTGCCCTCTTTTTCTTGTCTATTTTCTTACTGTATATTTCTTTTTTTTCTTTTTTTATTTTCTTTTTTTTTTCTTTTTTTTTCTTTTTTTTCTTTTTCTTAATTTTACATATTTTTCTTTCTTTCTTTTCTTTTTACCTAACTCTTTTCTTTCTGTCCTATATTTCTTTTCTAATTCTACGTATTTCTTCTTTCTTTCTTTCTTTCTTTCTTTTACCTTTCTTTTTTTTCTTTCGTCTAAATCTTTTACATATTTCTTCTTTCTTTCTTTCATTTACCTATTCTTTTCTTTTTTAATTCATATTTCTTCTTTCTTTTATTTCTTTTTCTTTTCTTTCTTTCTTTCTTTCTTTTCAATTTTAGTTTTTCTTCTTTTTTCTTTTAGCTAAATCCTTTTCTCTCTGTCCTCATTTTTCTTAATTCTACATATTTCTTCTTTCTTTCTTTCTTTCATATTTCTTTCTTTCTTTTTTCTTTCTTTTGCCTAAATCTTTTTCTCTCTGTCCTCTATTTTTTTAATTCTACATCTTCTTTTTTTCTTTCTTACTTTCTTTCTTTTTACCTCTTTCTCTGTCCTCATTTCTTCTTAATTTACATTTTTCTTCTTTCTTTCTTTCTTTCTTTCTTTCTTTCTTTTGCCTAAATCTTTTCTCTCTGTCCTCTATTTCATCTTAATTCTACATATTTCTTCTTTCTTTCTTTCTTACTTTCTTTCTTTTACCTAAATCCTTTCTCTCTGTCCTCATTTCTTCTTAATTCTACATATTTCTTCTTTCTTTCTTTTTTCTTTCTTTCTTTTGCCTAAATCATTTCTCTCTGTCCTCATTTCTTCTTAATTCTGCATATTTCTTCTTTCTTCCTTTCTTTCTTTCTTTCTTTCTTTACCTAAATCTTTTCTCTCTGTCCTCTATTTCTTCTTAATTCTACATATTTCTTCTTTCTTTCTTTCTTTCTTTCTTTCTTTCTTTCTTTTACTTAAATCTTTTCTTTCTGTCCTCTATTTCTTGTTAATTCTACATATTTCTTCTTTCTTTTCTTTCTTTCTTTCTTTTTTAATATCTTTCTTTCTTTTTCTTTTTTCTTTTCTTTCTTTTATTTCTTCTTAAATATTTCTTCTTTTTTTTCTTTTCTTTTATTTTCTATTTCTTTTCTTCTTAATTCTACATATTTTTTTCTTTCATTCTTTCTTTCTTTCTTTCTTTCTTTTTTACCTGAATCTTTTCTTTCTATCCTCAATTTCTTCTTTTTCTACATATTTCTTCTTTCTTTCTTTCTTTCTTTCTTTCTTTTACCTTCGTTTCTTTCTTCCTCTATTTCTTCTTAATTTCATATTTTTTCTTTCTTTCTTTTCTTTCTTTCTTTCTTTCTTTTACCTAAATCTTTTCTTTCTGCCCTCTATTTCTTCATAATTCTACATATTTCTTCTTTCTTTCTTTCTTTCTTTCTTTATTTCTTTCTTTTTTCTTTCTTTCTTTCTTTCTTTCTTTCTTTCTTTTTACCTAAATCTTTTCTTTCTGCCCTCTATTTCTTCTTAATTGTATATATTTCTTCTTTCTTTTTTCTTTTCTTTCTTTTCTAAATCTTTTCTTTCTGCCCTCTATTTCTTTAATTCTACATATTTCTTCTTTCTTTTTTCTTTCTTTTCTTTTTTTTTAACGAACATCTTTTTTTTTCTATTTCTCTTAAATCTTTCTTTTTTTTTTCTTTTTCTTTATTTCTTTTCTTCTTTCTTTCTTTTACTTATCACTTTTCTTTCTTTCGTCTATTTCTTAATTTTACATATTTCTTCTTTCTTTCTTTCTTTCTTTTACCTAAATCTTTTCTTTCTGCCCTCTATTTCTTCTTAATTCTACATATTTCTTCTTTCTTTCTTTCTTTTCTTTCTTTCTTTCTTTCTTTTACTTAAATCTTTTCTTTTTCTCTATTCCTCTAATTTCATATTTCTTCTTTCTTTCTTTTCTTTTTTCTTTCTTTCTTTTTCTTTCTTTTTTCTTTCTTTTACCTAAATCTTTTCTATCTGTCCTCTATTTCTTCTTAATTCTACATATTTCTTCTTTCTTTCTTTCTTTATTTTTAAATCTTTTTCTTTCTATATCCTCTATTTTTCTTTTCTTTTTTTTTCTTTCATTCTTTCTTTCTTTCTTTCTTTCTTTCTTTTACCTGAATCTTTTCTTTCTATCCTCTATTTCTTCTTAATTCTACATATTTCTTCTTTCTTTCTTTCTTTCTTTCTTTCTTTTACCTAAATCTTTTCTTTCTGTCCTCTATTTCTTCTTAATTCTACATATTTCTTCTTTCTTTCTTTCTTTCTTTCTTTCTTTCTTTCTTTCTTTCTTTCTTTCTTTCTTTTACCTGAATCTTTTCTTTCTGTCCTCTATTTCTTCTTAATTCTACATATTTCTTCTTTCTTTCTTTCTTTCTTTCTTTTACCTAAATCTTTTCTTTCTGTCCTCTATTTCTTCTTAATTCTACATATTTCTTCTTTCTTTCTTTCTTTCTTTCTTTCTTTTTTCTTTTCTTTTGCCCTCTATTTCTTCATAATTCTACAATTTCTTCTTTTCTTTCTTTTCTTTCTTTCTTTCTTTTTTTCTTTTTATTTCTTTCTTTCTTTCTTTCTTTTTACCTAAATCTTTTCTTTTCTTTCTTTTGTATATATTTCTTCTTTCTTTCTTTCTTTCTTTCTTTTTCTTTCTTTTCTTTCTTTATTTCTTCATAATTCTACATATTTCTTCTTTCTTTCTTTCTTTTCTTTACTTTTTTTTAACGAACATCTTTTTTTTGTCTATTTCTCTTACTATTATATATTACTTTTTTCTTTCTTTCTTTATTTCTTTTCTTCTTTCTTTCTTTTCTTTTCTTTTTCTTTTTCTATTTCTTAATTTTACCTGAATCTTTTTCTTTCTTTCCTTTTCTAAATCTTTCTTTCTGCCTCTATTTCTTCTTAATTCTATTTCTTCTTTCTTTATTTCTTTCTTTTTCTTTCTTTCTTTTTCTTTCTTTTTTTACCTTTCTTTTTTCTTTCTTTTCTGTCCTTTATTCCTCTTCTTTAATTCTACATATTTCTTCTTTCTTTCTTTTCTTTTCTTTTCTTTTTTTTACCTAAATCTTTTTTTTTCTATTTCCTTCTATTATATATTACTTTTTTTCTTTCTTTTTTTCATATCACTTTTCTTTCTTTCGTCTATTTCTTAATTTTACATATTTCTTCTTTCTTTCTTTCTTTTTCTTTTTACCTAAATCTTTTCTTTCTCTCCTCTATTTCTTCTTAATTCTACGTATTTCTTCTTTCTTTCTTTCTTTCTTTCTTTCTTTTCTTTCTTTCTTTCATTCTTTTTCATATTTCTTTTTCTTTCTTTCATTTACCTATCTCTTTTCTTTTTTCGTCTATTTCTTAATTTTTTCATATTTCTTCTTTCTTTCTTTCTTTTACTTATCGATTATCTTTCTTTCTTCTATTTCTTTTCAATTTTAGTTATTTCTTCTTTCTTTCTTTTAGCTAAATCCTTTCTCTCTGTCCTCATTTCTTCTTAATTCTACATATTTCTTCTTTCTTTCTTTCTTTCTTTCTTTCTTTCTTTCTTTCTTTTGCCTAAATCTTTTCTCCTGAATCTTTTTCATATTTTTCTTTCTTTCTTCTCTTTCTTTTTTCTTCTTAATTCTACATATTTCTTCTTTTTCTTTCTTTTTCTTTCTTTCTTTCTTTCTTTTACCTGAATCTTTTCTTTCTGTCCTCTATTTCTTCTTAATTCTACATATTTCTTCTTTTTCTTTCTTTCTTACTTTCTTTCTTTTTTTCTTTTCTCTTTTACCTAAATCTTTTTTCTTTCTGTCCTCTATTTCTTCTTAATTCTACATATTTCTTCTTTCTTTCTTTCTTTCTTTCTTTCTTTCTTTTACCTAAATCTTTTCTTTCTGTCCTCTATTTCTTCTTAATTCTACATATTTCTTCTTTCTTTCTTTCTTTCTTTCTTTTTCTTTCTTTCTTTTACCTAAATCTTTTCTTTCTGTCCTCTATTTCTTGTTAATTCATTTTTCTTTCTTTCTTTCCTTTTTTCTTTCTTTCACCTTTTCTTTCTTTCTTCTTTTACCTAAATCTTTTCTTCTCTCTTTTCTTAATGTCCTTTCTTTCTTTCTTTCTTTATTTTTAATTCTACATATTTCTTCTTTCTACATAATTTTCTTTTTCTTTCTTTCTTTCTTTTTTCTTTTACCTGAATCTTTTCTTTCTCTCCTCTATTTCTTCTTAATTCTACATATTTCTTCTTTCTTTTTCTTTCTTTCTTTCTTTTTTTTCTTTCTTTCTTTTTTTCCTTTCTTTCTTTTTTTTTCTTTTTCTAAATCTCTCTTTCTTCTTAATTCTACATATTTCTTCTTTCTTTCTTTCTTTCTTTCTTTCTTTTACCTGAATCTTTTCTTTCTGTCCTCTATTTCTTCTTAATTCTACATATTTCTTCTTTCTTTCTTTCTTTCTTTCTTTTTTTTTTTTTCTTTCTTTTGTTTTTCTTCTTTTTTCTTTCTTTCTTTCTTTCTTTCTTTCTTTTACCTGAATCTTTTCTTTCTGTCCTCTATTTCTTCTTAATTCTACATATTTCTTCTTTCTTTCTTTCTTTCTTTCTTTCTTTCTTTTTTTCTTTCTTTTACCTGAATCTTTTCTTTCTGTCCTCTATTTCTTCTTAATTCTACATATTTCTTCCTTCTTTCTTTGTTTCTTTTCTTTTTTTCTTTCTTTTACCTAAATCTTTTCTTTCTGTCCTCTGTTTCTTAATTCTTATTTCTTCCATTTCTTTCTTTCTTTCTTTCTTTCTTTCTTTTTTCTTTTCTTTCTGTCCTTCTGAAACCACTGTAATTTTTCTTTTTCTTTCTTTTGAACCTTTCTTTTACCTAATCTTTTCTTTCTCTTCGACTTAATTCTACATATTTCTCTTTCTTTCTTTCTTTCATTTCTTTCTTTCTTTTTGGTTTCTTTCTTTTTTTTAAATAAATCTTTTCTTTCATCCTCGACTTCTTAATTCTACATATTTCTTCTTTCTTTCTTTCTTTGACCTTTTCTTTCTTTTACCTGAATCTCAACCTTTCTGTCCTCTATTTCTTCGAATATAAGTATTTCTTCTTTTTTTCTTTCTTTCTTTCTTTTAACTTTTACTTTGAATCTTTTCTTTTCTGTCACCGATTTCCTTAATTCTGCTATTTTCTTTTCTTTCTTTCTTTTTCTTTTCTTTTTAAATCTTTTCTTTCTGTCCTCTATTTCTTCTTAATTCTACATATTTCTTCTTTATTTCTTTTCTTATTTTATTTATTTCTTTTTTTTATTTAAATCTTTTCTTTCTCAGGCATTTCTTTTAAAAATGTTTCTTCTTTCTTTCTTTTCTTTCTTAAATCTTTAACCAAAATCTTTTCTTAAAAATAACAATTTCTTCATATTTAATCATTTTTCTTTTTAAAATCTTTCTTTCTTTCTTTCTTTTCTTTTACCTGAATCTTTTTCTTTCTGTCCTCTATTTCTTGTTAATCATTTTTCCCTTCTTTCTTTCTTTCTTTCTTAAACCTAAATCTTTTATTCTGTCCTCTGTTTGATTCTTAATTAACATATTTCTTTCTTTCACGTCTTTCTTTCTTTCTTTCTTTTACGGTTCCCCATAAGGGATGTAATTTCGATTTCCTGCCTTTCTTTCTTTCTTATTTTCTGACAAGATTTCTTTCTTTTTTAAAGGTTTTCTGTCGCTGTTGGATAATAAATATTTCTTTCTTCCTTTCTTTCTTTTCTTAGAACCTGAATCTTTTTTCATGTCCTCTATTTCTTCTTAAGGGACATATTTCTTCTTTCTTTCTTTATTTCTTTCTTTCTTTCTTTTTACCTGAATCTTTTTCTTTCTGTCCTCTATTTCTTCTTAACGAAACATTTCTTCTTTCTTTCTTTCTTTTCTTTTCTTTCTTTCTCGCTGAGAATTTGCACCTGTCCATCCTATTTCAGCCATGCAATTGTCCGTGCGTTTTGAACCCAACTTCAAGATGTAACATTCTTAATTTGTTTCTAAATGTTTATACCGTAATTTAGTTCCTTGAACCGTAAAAGTAATAAACAATTTCGACAAAGCAGCTCTCTATTCTGTCCATTCCTTTGGTTTGCATTCTGTAAAAAGTACAGGGCTTCCTCGCCCGAATAAGATCCCTTGCCGGCAAATGTACCCTGGTTTTAAACTAAATAAATTAAAAAATAACATCCTATGAATATATATACATCAAAAAATAAATTTAAACTTTGAGCTCTGACCACCGATTTACCGGTGCTAGAGAAAAATGATTTAATGCCCATCCACCGGTTGAACGATGGTAAAATACTTGCAAGTATTTTTATATATACCAATTTTTATGAATTTTATGCTCAGGCAGAAGGTTTAAAATTGTTCAGGAACGCATGGCTTAAATGGTTAACCAAAATAAATTAAAAATAACAATATGTCGTATTTAATCCATTTTCTAAAAATAAATTGTCTTTCTTTACGTTAGGTCAAGATACAAGGCAGTTATAGATTTTTCGAGAATCGGTAGAGAGGTGAGTGTTCAAAAGCCACTATTCGGGCTTTGTTTGATCAGAAGTTCTCCGTATCCGAGCGTGTAAGCACGTCAGATCCAATTACGGTTCCCCATAAGGGATGTAATTTCGAATCCTGCCGGATGACGCATATTTTTCTGACAAGAGTTCTCGAATTTTCAGGTTGTATATCGCTGTTGGATATATATCCTTATATATGAACCGGTATAAGGAGACATGAGGAAAATAATTCAGCCATCGATGTCTGTTTTCTGCCTCACGAAACAGCGCCGGGGTGTCCATCCTGGTCCATTCTTCGATATTGTCCGTCCAGTTTTGAACTGTCTCCCTCAAGGTCTAACCTCTTCCAAGGTAGCATGAAGGACCGTCTTGGGTAGAGTATTGTGCATAAAATATATTCAAGCTACAACGGCTTTATCCTCTTTACTGATACTGTTAAATTAAAAACAAAAAATACAGAGCTTCTGCCCGAATATGTGCATCCATCAAAAGTAACGTTTAAACTAAATAAATTAAAAATAACATATATATATATATATAGATAGATAAATATAAAATCTAAAATCTCTTCTCTCTCTCTCTAATATATATATATATATATATATATTGTCATCCTGATAAACAGACTGTATCGCAGCTCATATATGCGTATATATATATATATATATATATATATATATATATCTATATATAGGATTGAAACCTGGACGGAATTGGTGGAGGATTCTACCACTAAGCTGTAAACGACAGGGCTGAAGATGAACCCCAAATATTTTATTAAAAATAAAATATATATATATATATATATATATATACTCGATTCGATTATTTTTGCCCTTTTTCATATAAAAATCATTTTGTTGTATAATATTCTATTGGTTTTATCAAATGTGAATATTAATCAGCATTCAAAGAGATTTGAAAAGATATAAATTTTGAACACGTTGGAATATATTGAAAATGAGACAGATTGTTTCGCTATATAAATCCAATATATATATATATAAATTTTCAAATTAAAACGTTGTTTTATATAATATATATATATATATAGATTGTTTGAACAGACTGTTTCACAGCTCTTCAGTGTGGATAGACGTCCGGTTGCCTCTATCCAGGATTGAAACCTGACGGAATTGGTGGCAGTCAGGGATTCTACCACTAAGCTGTTGTCGCACGTCAGGGCTGAAGATGAATTTAAGCGTATTTATTTTTAAATAAACACAGACTAACTGAGAGAACTCGATTCGATTTGCCGAAGAGTCTTGCATTATCAGCTGTAATAGTCACTATTCACAAACCCACACTTTCTCCCCAGAGAGCTGAACGGAAATAAATTTTTCAGGAGCATATATATTGTCATACAGAGACAGATTGTTTCGCTATATATATATATATATATATATATATATATATATATATATATATATTCATTTTTCAGGAGTCTATATAATGTCATCCACAGACAGACTGTTTCGCTGTTTCACAGCTCTTCAGTGTGGATAGACGTCCGGTTGCCTCTAGCTAGGATCGAAACACGACTGAATTGGTGTCAGATTCTACCACTAAGTCGTCGGCGCACGGCAGGGATGAAGGTGAATTTTAGCGTATTTATATATATATACTAGAAAAATCATAATGAGCCAGGCAAACCTACCTATTTTTCGCCTAAACGAAGCCGTTGAAGTAAAACACACACTCACACATACATACATATATAGTGCTTAAGTGTTTAAGCCTTTTTATTATATATATATATATATATATTCAAAGAAATAATCACACATAGAATCAATCAGAAATATTAATGCGATTATTGGCGACATCCATCACTAGTAGTATAATGTATGCATTAAAATACTGTTAGTCCATAGAGTGAAGAGATCCTCGCATATAAAATTGATGTCTGTTGTTTTCAGTTTATGTGTTCTTAAAATGCTAGTACTTACGAATAGTCTTCTATTCATCATCAGGCATTTGTTTTTTTCCCTTATAAAATCAAAAACTTGAAGACAAAATAATTGTTTGTCGACCGAAAGATGTTTTTTGAATATCTGCTATTATTGACGGTTGTGTAAGATCTCGGAACGTGCAAAGACGCAACGCTAAGTTTTTCAAAATTTTAAGTGAGAATTTTATTTAAATATTTCTTGTGATGTGTTAAATCCACGTATTCTATTTTTACAAGTGTTTTCAGTTAATATGTCATGAACTAAGCATATAGTTCAATAATATAGTGTAATGTCTTAGTAGTAGTTTTTTTTTATAGGAATTTTCATGTACTGCGGATCGATAGTTTTTTTATAAACATAAAACATTAGGCAGCATATAATTTACATTCAAAGAAATAATCACACATAGAATCAATCAGAAATATATATGGGGTTTGTATTTGTATACGCGTGTTGATGCAATTCGTTACTACATACCCATACATCCAAACTGCTTTTAAATATATCTGAAGGTCAGCGAACGATAGCATCCGCCTGGATAGATACATTTATTTATATTATTTATTGTACTTTTTTATTTATTGCCCTTATTTCTTTTATCAAATCCTTGTTGTTTGGCCTTCGCAGTGAATCTCATTAGTTCTTCACTGATTCTTACGCCTGAGTCAGTTCCTGCGAATGCAAATGGTTGACAAGGCCGATGTTTGCACAAGATGTTCCGGGATTGACGAGAAAAAAAAAAGTATATAAGAATGCAAAGAAAGAACATTTCTGAGTTGCTGATTCAGACTTCCATAGTTTGCCTCCTTTCTTTAAATTTCACAGATTGTGAGGACCTTTGTGGCGTATATAGAGCCAAATATTCTGTCACCGCTTTACTCCAGCGCTAAAGCTTACAAAGAAAACGGATGAAGAGAAACAGATTAGGATTGCCGAGTCAGGCTTCCACGTTTGACTTTACACTACTCGGCATTTGTAGTTCTATCGCTTTCACAGAATTGGAGCGTTGCCACATCCAGTAGCGCCAAGATATTTCTGCCGGTATCGTCTTGTTTCTATGGTGAGCTAGAACTGAGGCTAAATTGATTTTAGGGGTGATTTTTGCTTACGTTAGCATTAAATCACTTACCAAATTCATAAATCACTCTGTATACCCTCTCGACGTGAGTAGACTGACTAAAGAAATTGGTTAGTATGAATGACACATTTCGCCGGGATTTATGTGCCTTAAAAATCTGCATTCAAATAACTAGATGTTAGAAGCCATATATGCGTGTGTATATATATATATATATATATATATATATATATATATATATATATATATATTACCGTGAACTGAAATGCTGACTAAAGGCACTGGAATGGAACGTGCTGCTATCTCTGACAGTGAGAAGTATTTTAGATAGATAGATAAATAGATAGATAGATCATGAGCAGACTGAAATAGATAGATAGATATGCATATTTATTTAGATAGATAGATAGATAGATAGATAGATAGATAGATAGATAGATATGCATATTTATTTATTTAGATAGATAGATAGATAGATAGATAGATAGATAGATAGATAGATATGTACTTATTTAAATAGTGTTGTGGTGTCCTCCCTCTAAAGAGTCTATGTTGGACTCTTCCGCCTACTATAAGATTAGTAGGAGAGAAGGCTTTGTGTGAACATTCGACCAGATTGTTTATCTGTCGAACTCTCTGCCTTGAGCAGAGAGTGACTCGAACGAGGCGTTGCCGAAGGGCAAAGTGTCGTCCGGGAAGGTAGAGAGATCCTGAACCCGTTTATGCAGGTTCTAAGCAGGTTCTACGGGCTCGGAGAACTCAGGGTAAACTCGGCCTTGTGCCACATACATGTAGGGTGGGTCTGTTAAATATTAACAGTTGAATAGATTTAGTCAACTGTCGAACTCTCTACCTTGAGCAGAGAGGAACTCAGACGCGACTTTGGTAGACAGACCCTGAACCCGTTTATGCGGGTTCTAATGGAACCCACGCTAAACTCGGCCTAGTGTCACATGCATCCCTCGTGGGGGGGGGTCTGTTAAATATTAAAAGTTGAAGAGATTGAACGCTTGTCAACCGACACACATTCACTAGTCGTATAATACCCTTCCGTTCTTTTGTTGTACTTACTGTTTAATATATGATATATCTGCAACACTTGTTTTGTTATTTCTTAAACCAATTAGTTGGTCAAAACAGATAGATAGATAGATAGATAGATAGATAGATAGATAGATAGATAGATAGATAGTGAATAATGAACGATAGATAGATAGATAGATAGATAGATAGATAGATAGATAGATGATGATAGATAGATAGATAAATAGATAGATATGTACCGATTGAGATAGATAGATAGATAGATAGATAGATAGATAGATAGATATGGATAGATGAGATAGATAGATAGATAGATAGATAGATAGATAGATAGAGATAGATAGATATGGATAGATAAGATAGATAGATAGATAGATAGATAGATAGATAGATAGATAGATAGATAGATAAGAACAGGATAAGATAGATAGATAGATAGATAGATAGATAGATAGATAGATAGATAGATAGATAGATAGTGAATAATGAACGATAGATAGATAGATAGATAGATAGATAGATAGATAGATAGATAGATAGATAGATTTGGACAGAATGTAAACTCAGCAAACCTATTTTACTTTCCAAGATGATAATCGTTATGCTACATCAGCAACATGAACAATATATAATATCGGGAAAGTTTCTATCGCATTTAACCAAAAAAAAAATAATTGAAATGAAGAAAACTAGAACAAGAAAGAAAGAAAGAAAGATTGACAGAAAGAAAGACAGAAGAGGTAAAAGAAAGAAAGAAAGAAAGAAAGAAAGGGGAAAAAGGAATAGGTAAAAGAAAGAAAAAAAGAAATTGTTAAATAAATAAGAAGTAGACGAAAGTATAAAAGGAAGAAAAAAGAAAGAGGTAAAAGAAAGAAAGAATGAAAGAACGGAATAGATAAAAGAAAGAAAGAAAGAAGAAAAAGGTAAAATAAATAAATAGTTAAAAAAAGAAATAATGAAGAATTAGGTTAAAGAAAGAATCAATAGACAAAAGAAAAAAGAAAGAAAAAAAGTAGTTAACAGAAAGAAAGGAAGAAAGGAAAAAGAAAAGACGTAGGTTAATGAAAAAGAAACAGGTAACAGAAAGAAAGAAAGAAAGAAAGAAAGAAAGGGGAAGTAGGAATAGGTAAAAGAAAGAAAAAAAGAAATTGTTAAATAAATAAGAAGTAGACGAAAGTATAAAGGGAAGAAGAAAGAAAGAAAGAAAGAAAGAACACAAGACAATAAAAAAGAAAATCAAAATTTGAAAATTGGACAAAAAAGAAATTTTAGATATCCAAAAATCTGCGAATCTGTGTATTGAAGTGCAATCCAATAGAATTTAGAGAATCGAATTGGGAATCATTTGATCAAAAATCGGGAAAAAAAAACTATGTTTCTTGTCCCTTCTTTTAAGCATTTTGATATCACACAATCCGAAAGGTTAATAATGTCGACAGATTTCTAAACTTGTTGAATGTTCCTTCGCCGAAGCAAGTCATGGTCGAAAGCCTCCGAAAATATCTTGAACTGTGGCGGTGTGCGCTAAGCTGTTTGACAACGAGACGTGGCGCCCTTGAAAAATAAAATCTTGACATTAGATTTCATTGTTCTATGCAGTTCTAGTGAAAGAAACCTAAATGTACACGGTTAAAAGCCATTGGTTCTCGGATTCAATTAATAGGTCAGTACAAGGGATCAATACAAGGGGAAAATGTTCGACCTGCACAGTTGGTGAATAATCAAAAAAAGTTACTGGCATAAAATCAATTATGAAAGTAAGAAAAAAAACAACGACGGATAGCAAAAGGACGTAAATAAAATAAAAGAACGTTTACAAATGAAACAAGATGGCGGCCAAAATCTAAGCAGGGAGAAATCAGCTGAGAAATTAAGATAATCTCAAATCGGAGGACTATAATGAAAAACTGAAATAAAAAAGAAACATAATTAATAATAATAATAATAATAATGACAAAGATAATAATAATGGCAAAGAAAATAAAAACACTGGCAAAGATAATAATTATAATAATAATAATAAAGATAATAATAATAATAATAATAATAATAATAATGACGAAGATAATAATAATAATAAACAAAAACGGTGCCTCCTTATTGATATGGCAGTCCCTGCTGACTGCAATGTATCTTTGAAGATATTCAAAAAGTTGTCAAAGTACAAGGACCTTGAAATAGAAATCGCGAAAATGTGGCATATGGGAACATCAACAATCCCTGTTGTAGTTGGGGCCCTAGGACTGGTTGGAAAAGATTGCAGTAGACTAATTGAAGGGATTCCTGGAAGTCCATGCCTCAAGGAGATACAGAAAATTGTTCTGACAAGTACAGCCCACACCTTACGAAGGGCTTTATCTATGTAATCATTATTTTTTTTTTTGTCAGTGGAAAGTGTCATGATGCCATTTCTAACCTTAGGTCCCTGGGCGGGACCCGGAAAGAAATGTGTAAACGCCAGAAATCAAAGAAAATACAAATAATAATAATAATAATAATAATAATAATAACCCCAGGAAATGTCAAGATTCCTAATTTCTGCTCTGTCCTCTGTCATCAATCCTGAAAACCCTTACACAAACTCTGTTAATGCTCATTAATAAACCCAATGGAATCCCGGAATGGATTACTGAATGTATTACATGTCTCATGCCTAAAACAAGTGAAACAGATAACCTGAAAAATTATAGGACCATAAAATGTCTGTCCATCACATATAAATTGATCACATCTGACCTGACAAATTGTACTTACTCTTTTCTCGAAGAAAAGAACATTCTTCCACTGGAACAGAATGGATGTCGGAGAGGTCCATATGGTTGCAAAGATCAACTACGGATAAACAAAATGATCCTGAAAAATTGGGGGAGACGATGGAGAAATCTTAGCGCAGCTTAGATGGATTACCGTAAAGCCTTTGATGGTGTGCCACACTCTTGGATACGTGTGAAGTCTCTCACATGTTAGAAACTTTCCTTAAATACAGCATGGGAATGTAGAAAACCACATTATACCTAAATCACACCAGAGGCACTGCCATTTCCAACCGCCTGAATATCCGACAAGGAGACTTCTTGGAACCCATTCTGTTTTATCTGTCCTTAATCCCCCCTTACGCATGAATTAAAGAATAATAGCAAACGAAAAAAGAAAGTACTCAATCACCTACTCTACATGGATGATCTCAAACCCTTTGCCAAAGACAAAAATGATTTTGTCACAAAGATTAGGGAACTAGAACAAGAAGTTTATACGTACCTAGGAGTAATCGAAGGAGATGGAATACAGAACCCCCAAAGGAAGGAGAAGGTAAGAAAGGAGTACCCCCAGACGTGTACTGAATTGATTTCAAAAAAACAGAATATCAGCCATAAACACCTTGGCTGTCTCAGTGGTGCAATACAGTTTCAATATCCTTAACTGAATCATAGCTGACATTAAGCGAATGGACGCCAAAACGAGAAATCTTCTCACCTGCCACCACATGCATCGTCCCAAAGATTATGTTGATCGTCTGTATGTGTCCAGATCCGAAGGAGGCAGAGGATTAGTTCAACTAGAACTGTCTTACAAAACTACGACAAATTGGCCTTCCAGGATACCTAGAAGCTTCCGAAGGCTTGATGATGATATGTGTCAAAAAAACATGAAAGTAGTAAGCAACTTTATTCAGTAATAAAGGACGTCAACAGGTTCAAAATGGATTTTCAGTTGGGTGAAGAAAGACAAGTAAAGCTTAATACACCGACTGAGGTTGCAAAATAATTTTAAAAAAATGAAAGCAAAGGAAAATGCACCTGACCAGATACAGAAACAATGGCAAGATAAACTGCTTCATGGTCAATATTCTGCCTGTACCAAGCAGTGTCTGTTCATGGTTAAAAGCTGAAAAAAAGGTTTTATTCTTGCTGTACAGGACCAATGCTTGCTAACTAGAAATTATCATGAACACATACTAAAAATGGTGTTAGACAAAATGCAGATTCTGTGATAAATATCCAGAAACAATTGAACATCTTGTATCAGTTTTCGCCATATTGGCATTTAAATAAAAATAGCATGATAGAGTGGACCAATATCTGCACTGGAAAATTTGCAACTTTTATGGAAAGGAAACTGCAAGAAATTAGTATGAACATCACCCAGACCCGGTTACAGAGATCTGTAGCAATTTGATGGGACTTCACAATAAACACAGACAAAACAATCGAAGCTAATCGCACAGATATCATGATTAGAGACAACAAAGTCAAAAATGTGTCTTCTTATAGACATGGCAGTCCCAGCAGACTGTAATGTATCTTTGAAAATCTTTAAAAAATAAACTATCAAAATACAAGGCACTTGAAATCGAAATCTCAAAAATGTGACACATGAGAACATCAACAACTGCAGTGATAGTTGGAGCACTCGGATTGGTTGAAAAAATCCCAATGGACTTATTTAAGTGGATTCTTGGTAATCCATGCCTTAAAGAAATATAAAAAATTGTTCTCTCGAGTACAACACACACCTTGCGAAGGGCTTTATCTATGTAAAATATATGTGATTCTTTTTTTTTCAAAATTGCTCAGTGGAAAATGTCATGATGCCATTTCTGATCCTAGGTCTACTGTCGGGACCCGGAAAGAAACATCAAGAATCAAAGGAAATAATAATAATAATAATAATAATAATAACAGCCCCTGGTATTCCGCAGAGGTCACTCATCTGGGTACTGATCATGCTCGACGAAATCTTAACTACAACTGCAGCACTCAGAACATCAACTGAAGTGCTCTCAACCGGATCAGAGAACTATACTATACAGAATCCTAAAGAACTGTGCCAAATAACAGATCACTTGAGGAATTTCAACAGCCGCAACAACTAAAATGGATATCACATGTAAGTTGAAGAGAAAATAATGACATAACCAAGATGTTGACGTTCCATACAACTCCAAACAAAAAGTTTGGAAGGACATCCCAATCAGTATCAGGAAGGGTGATAACAGATACTGCTTTCGAGAAACCTATTTTCCTGAAAAATTCATGGAAAAATATTATCAATTTCAAATGGATAGCACATGTAAGTTCAAGAGAAAATAATGGTATAATCAAGATGTTGACGTTCCACACTATTTCAAATAAAAGGTTAGGAAGGAAAGCCCATCAATAGTGGAAAGAGCGATAACAGTTACCGGACTTGAGAAACCTATTTTCCAGGAAAAAATTGTTTTAAAAGAAATATACACTTTAACTAAAAGTAGCAGTGTCTGTTCAGCCAATGAATGCCGAATGTTTCTTTATAAAGAAACAGCTAACATTACCACTTTACTTTATAAGGAAACAGCTAACCTTATCACTTTGCCTTATAAGGAAACAGCTAACATTACCATATTACCTTATAAGGAAGCTAACCTTATCACGTTACCCTATAAGGAAACAACTAACATTACCATTTTACCTTATAAGGAAACAACTAACATTACCATTTTACCTTATAAGGTACCGTTATACTTTATGAGGAAACAGCTAACATTACCACTTTACCTTATAAGGAAACAGCTAACATTAGCATTTTACCTTATAAGGAAACAACTAACATTACCACTTTACCTTATAAGGAAACAGCTAACATTACCACTTTACCTTATAAGGAAACAGCTAACATTACCATTTTATCTTATAAGGAAACAACTAACATTACACATTACCTTATAAGGAAACAGCTAACACTATCATTTTACCTTATAAGGAAACAACTAACAATACCACTTTACCATTATCTGCTTATATATGTTATATCTCCTGACACGAGTAACAGGAGCTGCCATTCTTGACAATTCTCACTTATAACTGTATATTCTCCGCTTTCAGTGTTTCCTCTATCTATATCCCACTCTCTCTTCACTCTTTCCCTTCTCTCTTTCTCTCCCTCTTTCTCCCACACGCACACACATACACTTCATTTTCCAATTGATTCTATTGATTAATACCAAGCTGTTGACACAGTTAAGGTTTGAAATCGTTTTCATCGCAGTCATTTCGGAAACGATGCCTTTCTCCAAACGCCTCTGAGTCCAGACGTTGGTATCACGTGACTTGAGAGCAGGTGAGTGAGCCACACCCGACGTAATGATACGATCTCCAAGCCACCATACTCCCCGCTGCCAATTAAATGGCTTCTTTTTATTGATATCAGTTCCCGGCTGAACGCTGGCCACATTTGAGGAAGCCATACCAAAAGTATTTCCTTCGCGTCGTGAGTATGACGTCATTAAAAGCGCGCAAAATCGGCCTCAACATAAAACCTGCAAATGGCAAAGCGAATTTAGAAGGGTTGACGATAACTTATTCGAAAAGCCAGACAGGTGGCATTGTTTGCTGTTAGACTACTAGCACGGCAGAATTTTGGTATGCTGTTTCTATGGAAGGATTTGTGTGTATAGCGCATTGCGGTCTGCATAATGGTTGTCGGTGCAGAAGATGGAAACGGCGTCCCGGGTTCAAATACTGCTCACTTCGAAATTTGAACCATTTATTAAAGGAATGATTCACTTTCCCTTCGGCTATGTGTTAAAGAGCAGGGCAGAATGGGCTATATAGAACTTTGTTTTTTACGGTTTAGCAACCTTTTGCGTGTTAGTTGAAGCTAGAAACTATTTTCAGATTGTAAGAATTTTTGACGATAATAATGATTTGCTACTGATACCAGTCCTACTAATTTACCCACAGCTGGGGGGCGAAAGGTGGATTCATATCTTTCCCAATGGTAAGTGAATATAACGAAGCCGACCAGAATTGGAACTCGGATTTCAAATTCCAGTCGTGTTTGTTAGATTTACTTACGCCAAATGTTCTTTGGAAAGGTATATATATATATATATATATATATATATATATATATATATATATACACACACACACACTGAAGATATATATATATATATATATATATATATATATATATATATATATATATATGCACATATATGTGTGTGTGTCTGTGTCTGTGTCTGTGTGTGTGTGTAATGAAGAGCTGTAATACAGTGAAACAGTCTGTGTATATCAGTCTGTCGTTCTACGCTCACGTTGGTCGGTTGAGCACTTTGGAAGAAAGGTTATTTGACGGCTGCTGTTGCTATAATTCTAAACTCTTCACAATGAATAGAGCACTCTGGCAACTGATAATGTTTATATGACGTATATAATGCGTTAAAAGTTCACTTTCTGTGTAGCGTGCGCCGATAGCCTAAAGGCAAGATTTTCCGTCAAATCGGGCGAGTTTCAATCTCGGCTTGAAGAGGAACACTGTGGATGACTATACATATATATATATATATATATATATATATATATATATATATATATATATAAATTGATAAAAATTGATAAATATATATATATATATATATATATATAGTGTAAGAAAAAGCAATGCTCAATGTTAAATAGCCGGTTTTTACCCATTACCCAGCACTTGAAAACAAATCGGCATGAAACTCTGAGTTAATCAATGTAAGGTATTACGTATATTTCTTAATATATATATATATATATATGTGTGTGTGTGTGTGTGTGTTATTATTCATATTCTTACTATATATAGAAATGGTATATAAAAGCAAGTAACCAAGGCAGAAATTGCAATCTAGGTAGTGAAGAGAAACTGATGATAATGGCATTCAAAAATGGGCATTGTGTAATAAACAAAGTGAATAAATTATTTCGAAATATCGGCAAGCTGACGCGTTACTTTAAAAAAAAAAAGATCAGTTCCAGGAGTGTGCCAAAATAAACAAACGCCCATTTTGAAAATTGCTCAGCATGCAACAGGCTGTAAATGGAAACTAAATAACAATGTTATCTTTTAAACACACAAACAAATAAACACACACGATAGGCACGTCGGATTAACCGATTTCACTCGATTCATTACATTCACTTACGTTCTCAAACCATTTAGTAAGGTATAAATCAATCTCCTCCCCCTTTCTGGTATTAAAATTTATTTTTACACTTTCATAGTGTTTTGAGTCAAGTTGTGCGGTTAACTATTTACCGATATCTGGGACCCTAACAGTTGCTACCACCCCGGGTCAGGGTGGACCTGGGAACACCAGCAATTAAAAGGTGGTTCGACGCTCCTCAAAACCTCCTGATCAGAGGCCTTGCTGCTGGACGTAGTTTATCGTCATACCCAGCACGCGGACGTAGTTTATCGTCTTACCCAGGATGCGGATGTAGTTTATCGTCTTACCTAGGACGCGGATGTAGTTTATCGTCATACCCAGGACGAGAACATAGAAAGGGGAGTACGACAAGGATGTGAATTCACACAA
This sequence comes from Acanthosepion pharaonis, assembly GCA_903632075.3. Lineage (NCBI taxonomy): Eukaryota > Metazoa > Mollusca > Cephalopoda > Sepiida > Sepiidae > Acanthosepion > Acanthosepion pharaonis. The sequence goes on from CAHIKZ030000602.1 coordinate 2,647,056, forward strand.
GATTTATTCAACCTATACAGTGAGACGATTGTGAGAGAATTAGAAGTCCTACCGGGATTTATTATTCGCAACTACAATCTTAACAACACAATATATGTACATGACATGGTGTTGATAGAAGGCACGGAAAAGAAACTACAGAAAATCCTACAGATGGTAGTGAAAGAAATCTCGAAGAAAGGACTAAACATCAATTGCAAGAAGAGAGAATATGTGGTTCTAAGCAAAAGGGGACAGCCCGACATGCAAATTACAAATTGGGGATTCAACAATGAAATCCGAAGTCGCATTGTGATAGCAAAAGATGCTTTCAGAAAGCTAAGCAAAGTAATTAGATACACAAATATTCGTTAAAACACAAGTTTACTGAACTGTTACATAATGTCAGCGCTCCTATATAGAATTTTAATGATGGACAATCTCCTCACAGATGAAGGAGAGTCAACAGAAATGTGGTTCTACAGAAGGATACTGAGAAGACTGTTCACTGAACATGTGAGCAACGACGAAGTTTTAGAGAAAATGGAAACAAAAAGGAAAATATTTACATTATTCCGACTATTGTCCTCATCTTTGTCGCCATATTTATTACAACGTTTCGGCCGTTGTACGCTCCGGCCTTCTTCAGGATGCTTACAACACCGAACAAAAGTAATAAGTGGTGACCCAGAGACATTAGATAAAGAATTAGTCAGTATAAGTAGTATCCTACAACGTAACAACTATCCTGGGTACATGGCAGCAGCCCCACCAAAAAACTGGGATAGGCGGGTACAAGAGGAGGACAATGACACTCAGTCAGCTGGCCTTATGTGAAGGGGTTATCAGAGAAAATACAAAGGATCTGCGGTCCATATAACATCAAGAGAAGCCTCAAAAGCTGGACGACACTTCGCAGATATCTCACCCGAGTAAGACCCCCTCACAGAGGAGAACATGACTAAAGACTGTGTGTACGCTATCTGCGGAAAGAAATATAATAAAGAGAGGCTGCCCCCTTATGGTAAGGCTTCAAGAACACCAGAAAGCTGTAACACGCGGAAAAGTGGCAAAATGTGGCTGACCACATATGGGGAGAGAAGGGAGATCACCGCCCTCTGTGGGACCAGGTTGAGATCATAGACAAAGAACACGATTGAAAAAACTTAAGAAATCAGCACATATGCTAGGCTACAAAAATCTCCTGAGCCGACCAAGCATAGAAATGAATACAATATGGGAACAAGTTATAAGAAGTACCAGAGAAAATCGATAATAACAACAAAAATTGCAATATGAGCTCTGGTAAAAACATGTAAAGATAAAAGCAAAATATTGCAAGGACACATGGCACAGTGGACAAAGGCATTGGTTAGATCCAGTGACAGGACCCAAAGAGTGTGAGTTATCGCAGTAGAGAACTTGGAGAGAGGAATTAACAGGAGATAACTGATAACTGACATCCATTAAACATGGCACGTGGAACTAGAACAGTCTACCCCAGTGAGCGAAATACAGGGTTCAGTTCGACATTCCAACTGGCCGAAACGTTGTAATGAATATGGCGACAAAGATGAGGACAACAGTCCCAACAATGTAAATATCGTACATAATACCTCATCTCAGAAATATAGACAGATACAAAAAGGAAACTTATACTTAACAGTTGAAATTTCTAGGGCACATATTGAGGAAAGAGGGCTTGGAAAATCTGATACTCACAGGGCAGACTGAAGGCAAGGAAGATAGAGGAAGACAACGCATAACCTACTTAGCAAGCATGAGTAAATGAATGGCAGAGCAAGTTTTAGGTGAGATAACAAACAGACAAAATTCACGAAGAGCTGCAAAGTAGAGACCATGAACATTCATGGTCGCCTCTGTCTTGAAAGGACACGTCGTATAGTAGAGAATCTACTACGGCTATACAATCTGTAACCCTCTATTGGGTTAAACTTTAGTAAAAGAAAGAAAGCGGCTAAAATATATTGATGACCAAAATTAGTTTATTCAATCAGTTATGTGCCATACGTGGTACAAGTCTGGTCGATCATGTATCTTTCGATACATGACTGACGAGGTAGATTTTTCCCGCAGAAGGTTGCCATTTCTTTCTGCGGTAGACCAGTTACCATCCAAGGCTATAGAACCCGGTCTGTCCTGCTATTTACCTATAGCTGGGGGGGGGGGAGAAGAGGATTCATACTTTTCCACAGGGGTATTAGCACGTAAGTGAATGTAATGGATTCGACTGGAATTCGAACTCGGCTCTCCGATTCCTCAATCCGATCTGTCCTGCTATTTATCCATTGCTGGGTGGGAGAAGAAGAGGATTCATACTTTTCCCAAGGATATTAGCACGTAAGTGAATGTAATGGATTCGACTGGAATTCGAACTCGGCTCTCCGATTCCTCAATCCGAGCTGCCCGGTCTGTCCTGCTATTCATCCATTGCTGGGTGGGAGAAGAAGAAGAGGATTCAGACCTTTCCCAAGGGTATTAGCACGTAAGTGAATGTAATGGATTCGACTGGAATTCGAACACGGCTCTCTGATTCCTCAATCCGTGCTTCCATGTGCCATGCGTGATAAACGCTTACACGATCATGTATCTTTCGATACATTACTTCCCGCAGTAGGTTGCCATTTCTTTCTGCGGTAGACCAGTTACGGATGGAACCCGATCTGTCCTGCTATTTACCCATAGCTGGGGAGAGAAGAGGATTCATACCTTACCCATGGGTATTAGCACATAAGTGACTGTAATGGATTCGAATTCGAACCCGGCTCTCCGATTCCACAATCTGAGCCACTATCCATTACGCCGCCATAGTTTATTAATGCATAGAAATAACAGATTTTGTCCAAAAAAACAAAAACGGTAGAATCTTTTGAATCGACATAATAAATAGAAATTTTAACTAGTGTATTTGAAAACCTTGCTCAAGGGCCATTAGCATGATGGAAGACAGGAGGCATTTCAGATTGAGTTATTTCGTGTACCCGCTTTCCCAGAAGCAAAAAGACAGATTAACAAAGAATTGTTCTTTGGGAGATTTCTGCGCATTCAAATAAGATTTTGCCGAATTTGCCTACGAGGTATATTGTACCACATTCTCTGCAACTGATGCCAGAAAGATTACGGCGTTACCAATTCAAAATTCAAAATTCAAAATGCAGAAAAGAAGGCAGCGTGTTGTCTGAGGAATTTGATCCTAGATTAAAGGAAGAGATAAATTTGCCGTGGTGATACATATTCTTTTAAATGCTTCCAAAATATACTATCTATCTATCTATCTATCTATCTATCTATCTATCTATCTATCTATCTCTCTCTCTCTCTCTCTATATATATATATATATATATATATATATATGTGTGTGTGTGTGTGTGTCTGTGTGTGTGTATAAATGTAAATATATATATATATATATATATATATATATATATATAATTATGTATATATAAATGCGTATGCATATAGACAACAGTACACATATACATACATATGTCAAATCCCATACTGTCCACATATGTTTATGTCTGTATGAGCCCCGGCGGACGAGCGTGTATGTGTGTCTGCGTACCTCAACGGGTGTACGGACATGCATCTATGTTTGCGTTAGCATGAGTGACATCAGGACAACGATTCCCCCCACCCAACTCCTATAATAACACCAATACACGCAATCTACATAAGCCCAAAATTTAAAAAAATGAATCAGTTTGTCTGACGATCGCAAAAGCATGAAACCCAGGGTGACAAACTCACATCAATCCAACCAAATATATATATATATATATATATATATATATATATATGCACATTTCATTGAATACGACAGTTAAGGGGCTTTTATTTAGTTTTTTGTACAATTTCTCATGCGATCTTATAATTTTTTTTTCTTTTCAGATGATAAATTATATAAAAACTGTACGAATGTTCTTTTTACCCGGGCGGTTTCGGCTATACATTTAGCCATTTTCGAGGATGAAATATTTTAAATGTTAAATAAGAAATAGTTTGTTGCATACTATTTACATTATTCGGACTATTGTCCTCATCTTTGTCGCCATATTTATTACAACGTATCGGCCGTTGTACGCTCCGGCCTTCTTCAGGTGGTTGGAATGTCGAACTGAACCCTTTATATCGCTCACTGGGATAGACTGTTCTAGTTCCACATTTAATGGATGTCATTTATCAGTTATCTCCTGTTAATTTCCCTCTGAAAGTTCTGAACTGCCTTAACCGGGTATTGAACTCACACTCTTTGGTCCTGTCATTGGATCTAACCAACGCCTTTGTGCCATGTGTCCTGACACTACTTTCTCCGAATCTTCACTCTGAATAATATATTTAGTAACCTTCCCTAGATTACAACACATACATTCTATTTTCTTTTCTTTAATATTTAGTCTTTTCTTTAATATATTTAGTAACCTTCTTTTCTTTAATATATTTAGTAACCTTCCCTAGATTACAACACATACATTCTATTTTCTTTTCTTTAATATTTAGTCTTTTCTTTAATATATTTAGTAACCTTCCCTAGATTACAACACATACATTCTATTTTCTTTTCTTTAATATTTAGTCTTTTCTTTAATATATTTAGTAACCTTCTTTTCTTTAATATATTTAGTAACCTTCCCTAGATTACAACACATACATTCTATTTTCTTTTCTTTAATATTTAGTCTTTTCTTTAATATATTTAGTAACCTTCTTTTCTTTAATATTTAGTCTTTTCTTCTAGCTTTCGTTTTCTACATTGTCTCGGAGTTTGATTTTTGTTTGGTGGAGGGTTCAGTTTTTCTTCTGAGTCAGCTATCACGTTATCTGTTCATCATAATAATCCTGCTAGGATTTCTAGTTCTCAAACTGTCGTCTGGCAGTTAAATAAATCGGTGAAAAATATATATATATATTTGACTTACTCCTCAGTCTAATGCAAACATTATATGCTAAATATTCACTCAATGCAAGTCTCGAGAGTAACTCAAGGTAGAGGGTTCCTGTGAAAATGGTAATGCGGAATGAGGTTAGAAAGGTTAGACAACGATAGACCCTTGACTTAAAGAGGGGAAGTTTGTAATGTTGAGGAAAGCACCTACACGGGAATCTATTCTCCAAAGTAGCAATTCTTTTTTTTTTGGGGGGGGGGCTTCTGTGTGGAACCTATTCTTACATTTGGAACACGGGGGAGATCAGTGTGATTTGACTACGTGGAAGTAGCAAGGTCTATCCTACTCGGTATTTACTAGCCCCCAACACTACGAGGGTAGATGTGGCACAAGGCCGAGTTTAACGTGGGACATCCGAGCCCTTAGGCTCGGCCAAAAAATCCCCATAGAACCCGCGTAAACGGGATCGGGAAACGAGACTTTGCCCTTCGGCATAGCCTAGTCCGGGTTCCTTCTCTGCCCGAAAGAGTTCGACCGTATAACTGAAAAGATTTCAGTTAGTCTCTTGCTAGTCGCAAGGCCTATCCTAGTTGTAAAAGTCTGAACGGGTAGAACTAAAGAATGGATCTCATCTGAACATTTGCCATGGAAATAGCGATAAAATAGCAATAGGCTTGCAGAGGTGCGTCCGTGGGAAAAGAAGCTTCGGCATTCGACAAAGCACGACAGCAAAACCGATTTGAAACAGCTAGTTAATCTAGACTTATATGGGAAAGGTATTTGAATAATCCTCTATATTTACCGGGAACAATGCTTTTGCGTAATCTATGAAACGTGTGTCTGACGGAATACACATTTGAAAAGTTGTTTCGAGCAGGAACATTTTCCTCATACACACACACACATATATATATATATATATATATATATATATATATATATATATATATATATATATATATATATATATAAAAGGCTTAAACAGTAATATTACATATATATATAATAAAAAGGCTTCAACACTAATATTCCATGGTCATAATTTATTCGATTGGAATTATTGCATATGCAATAAATTATGACCATGGAATATTAATGTTTAAGCCTTTTTATTATATCCTTACTCTGTCCTGGACATTGAGTTCTACCTGGATTCTATCCTCTTGGAATTATTTTTATACAAATATATATGTATGTGTATGTATGTATGTATATATATTTATATATTTTAGATATATGATTGCATATGTATGTGTATATTTACCACTAATATTATCTAAATATATATATATATATATATATATATATATATATATATATATATATATATATATATGATCAAATAAATATCAAAATACGTTTCTTAAATTTTTCCTTAAATTTAAATTTTATATATATATATATATATATATATATATATATATATATATATATATATATATATATTTTTTTTTGATGATGCATGTATGTTGGCCTAAACTAGTCGAGGAATCTAAATGAAAAATAAAAAAAAACGAAGGAATACACAACCCAGTGTGTCTGAAGATTTTAATTTTTTTAAATTATTATTGTTCAACATATATATATATATATATATATATATATATATATATATATGACGTTACTATTACTAATAAGAATAAGCAATAGAGATATGAGAATGAGAGAGTGAGTGACCAAGAGAGAAGTCAGAAAACAAGGAGTCGTTAACCGTTAAAGATAGAGAGTTTGTGAGAGAGTGAGTGTGAAGGAAGAGGTACAATCGAAAAAGAGAGATCTATTAACCGTTAAACATAAGATAGATAGATAGATAGATAGATAGATAGATAGATAGATAGAGTGGGAGGAAGAGATAAAGACAGTCAGAATGTAGTGAGCCGTTAAACTTTAAACTTGAGATAAGAGAGAGTGAGTGACTAAGAGACTGAGTGAGTGATACAGTCAGTCATATAAGAGACAGCCGAGGGAGGGAGGGAGGGAGGGAGGAAGGGAGGGAGTGAGGAAGTGAGTGATTGAGTAAGGGAGTGAGTAGGGAGTGATACAGTCAGTCATATAAGAGACAGCCGCTAATCGTTAAACTTGCCATAGAGTGAGTGAATGAGGGAGAAGAGAAAAGAGAGAGAAGGAAGAGATGCAGTCCGTCAGAAATGAGAGAGCCGTTAACTGGTAAACATGTGTTAGATATATCTATCTTCCACAGAGAGATACATAGAGACAGACAGACAGACAGAGAAAGAGAAAGAGAGAGGGAAACACAAAGACAGGATGAAGCCGAAAACTATTAAACCCAAGATAAAGAAAGAATAGGAGTGAGTGAAAAGGGGAAAGATATCAACAGAAAAGAGAGAATCGTTAAACATTAAACGTAAACATAAAGAGAGTGAGAGAGACGGGGAGAGCCAAAAAATGACATGAAAAGTGAGAGTCGTTAATCGTTGAAAATGAAAGTGAGAGTGAGTTACAGTGAGAGATTCAGACAGATAATAGAGAGACCTTAACCGCCAAACATGAGATAGAGAGAGTGTGCGTGCATATGCGTGTGTATGAGGGAGAAATAGATAGATAGATAGATAGATAGATAGATAGATAGATAGATAGATAGATAGATAGAAACATAAAAAGAAAGATGCAGGCATAGATAGATAGATAGATAGATAGATAGATAGATAGATAGATAGATAGATAAGAACATAATGAGATAGATAGATAGATAGATAGATAGATAGATAGATAGATAGATAGATAGATGGATAGAAACAAACAGATAGAAAGAAAGAAGCAGGCATAGATAGATAGATAGATAGATAGATAGATAACAACATAATAAGATAGATAGATAGATAGATAGATAGATAGATAGATAGATAGATAGATAGATAGAAACAAACAGATAGAAAGAAAGAAGCAGGCATAGATAGATAGATAACAACATAATAAAATTGATAGATAGATAGATAACTAGATAGATAGAAAGAAAGAGATATAGATAGATTGATAGATAGAAACAAAAGATAGAAAAAAAGAAGCAGGCATAGATAGATAGATAGATAGATAGATAGATAGATAGATAGATAGATAGAAAGAGAAAAAGAAATGGGAAACAGTGGGCACATAGAGAGAAAGAAGAGAGAGAAATAGTTTTATTTCTTATTCTGTTTCTGATCTCATTGTAAATCATATTCAAAAAGGCAACAAAACAGAAAATAAATTTTCCTAACGGAAATAAAAAAAACAAAAAAACAAAAAGACCCACGGGGAAAAAAGAAAACGTTTTTAAAAGGTGATTATCCAACCCTAGTTGTTTCTTCCCATTTATCTGAATTGGCCATAAAACCACACAATAATAAATATTTTAACTGCACATAATCGACACTGGAACGTTGGCCGAAGAGCAATCGTAGCCGTCATGTTTTACGACTGTCATCGTCGTTGTGTCAGTAAATCACCAATTACAGAGTAAAAAGAGTGATGTATACCTAATAATATTGTACAGATAACGTCCGTTTAGCGATTTTCAGGCCGATAAAAATCATATTTGGCCGTCGGCTTTAGGCTTAGGATAAAAATGTCGAGGCTAATTACGGACATTCCCTATCAAAATATGGAGGCGGATCGAGTCATACTCTCTACCAATGATCTTCTCATGAGTTAATTTTTAAAATGACACTTTTTTTTTTTTTTAGAATTAATTATTCCTATCGGCCAAACTCAACTCAGACCTCAAGTTGGAACTCGTATACAATCCATCGTTAAAGATGCAGGACGATATTGTTGCAGATTGGCGAATGTATGTTGATTTATCAGAAGGATTATTTATGTGCGTGTTCTAAAACATTCATCCACAACAATTAAAGAGAGAAAGGAGTATTGAAGACAAAACATGGAAGATGGATCAAAGAAAAACAAAGATTATTAAAGGCATAAAAATAACATCAATTTATGGACAATTTACATATACATATACTTTGGATATATTTGCGTCATTGAGGATAGCTAAGTTAATTTATAAAGAGTGTTTTTGTGGAGTTTGAAAGTGTGCAAAGCTTTTGTTGAGATTTGTGCACGAAATTAAATTAAGTAATTAAACGTAAATAAAAAATGTCTCCTGTGCGAGTTCAGTCCTTAGTGTGTGTGCGTAAATTATCTTGCATTAATGTTCAGAGTTGGTAGGAGTTGCGTACCTTTAGTTGTGTTAGAAGTTTGTTTGATTAATTACAAATACTTGTTTGGTAGTAAGTATATATTACTTTCTGAAGTATTGTAAATGATTGTTCGAAATTATACCTGAGAGAGCGTGATTGTTATTTGCTGAGTCAGAGAAGTTTTTTTTTTTTGTTTTTTGTTTTTCGCGGTAAAAGTTATTTGGTCAAGGTTTTGACTTGCGTGGAAATCTGACTGTTTGAGTCAATTTGGATTTTCCTTTATATAGATTTCGGGCAAATAAAACTGGCTCCAGGCCGTTGGGCGCGAAAAGACATTTTCACGGGAACTTGTTATAGTTCCAAGCCTCTGGACCAATGAGAAGTCTCGCTTGCCGAAATTAGAATGTTGATTGGTTGTTATGTTATTTGGTGCAAAGTGAATTATACCGGAGGGGTGAAAGGTTAGTATGGATTATTCCAATAATATAGTCGGTTCCCTCTATAGGTCCAGCAAGTACCGCACTCCTTCTGCTATACTCCCCGCACATTTACAACAGCCAGATCAGGTCGAAAATGGATTACTGCTGCCATATATAGGTAGGAACTGTCCCTATAGACCCCGTAAAAACAGGGCCGTGTAGCTATCTACCACCCCAGACTAGACTCTGCCCTTTGGCATAGCCTCGTCTGGGTTCCTCTCTACCCAGAGGCAGAGAGTTTGACAAGCACACTGTAGAAGATCACAGTGAATCAAGGAATAAGGAAGTTCTGAAGAAAACAGAAACTACAAAAAGAGATTTAAAATCAGAGAGAGGCAGTTGAAATTTCCGGGACACATTATGAGGAAAGACGGCTTGGATAATTTAACACTCACAGGATATATTCAGAAAAGTAAAAGCTGAAAGAAAAAAGCGATTAACCTAATGAGGGTGTACGATTCAGAGTAGAGTCCAAGGGGCAGGAAATTGTGGAGAGCCATGATTATCCACGATATATAAATGAGGACGACGATCCTGGAATTAAGAAAATAGCAAAAGCATCCAAAACGAGTTTCCCGACCAAAGGCAGCGACATAGACAGCTTTGCCATATTTTAATCCGCAAAGAAACAAAAGTGATACTGACACGATAAGATCTATGCATCTTCGACAATCACTTCAAGCGATTTTGTCATCGAAGAATTAATTCGAAATTGGGCTTCCATACTATCTATTTTGTATACTTTACAAATTTCTGCTCACGGGCCAACGGGAGGTGAACGTGATTTCAATCTTCTAACGAGAAGTTATAGCCCTTACGTCAGAACTTTAATGGAGCTGCGTCGTTGTCATTGGCTGTGTCGCCATTGATTGAACACTAACGTCGCTTTCTGAAACCTGTGGGGCTAAGAGTCGGCCACTCCCCAGGCAGCGGACAGTGAGTGATTTAATTTCAGCAAGTATTCTGTTTATATTATGATTTTAGACAATGACAATAAATCATTGAGACCCAAGTTTTGACACATTGCTTACCACTAGACCCTGTCTGAATCCACATTTTTTTTCTTTTCTTTTTTTAATCTTCTGATATTCAAAAACTTTTCTAGTGTCGGTCGATAAACATTCTCCTACAAGCCCAATTCCTATTGATTAAAACATCAGTCGCGAAATCTTCTATTTTTCATCTTTTTATGCACCTAATTTTTTTTCTGGGCATGAGAAATTTCTCTTGGTCAATATTTAGCGGTTTTCCACTGCCGGCTCTTAAATTGTTAGCTACGCTGAAATACACAAGAATATGGTTTCTATAGTACGACAGCACCCACCCCTTCAAAATGTCAGACGAGTAGAAAGAGACTGAAAAATTAACCAGGTGAAAGGATGTTTTGAAAACGATGAAAATATTAGTATACGCTTTGCTGTTCAGAACAGCGTATCCAACGTTTGATTCACTACAGCCAGACCATTGTACACTCAAAACTAATTAAGTTATTGTTGTGACCTTGTTAGGGCCAGAAAGAAAGACACAAGGGAGGAATTTAATTAAACAAATATATTAACAGAATACTGAAATAAAATATATACAAACGAGAGTGTTACAGCAAGAATATTCGGTCCAACTGTCAGAGCTGACTGCTGGAAAGTTCCCTCTCCAAAAGGCAGTACCTGCTCCTATTTATAGCTGGGAGAGTCCATGCGTGCATGTGTAAATTACCATAATACTATTTATCCATTTCAATCTGTTCGTATCTATCTATCTATCTGTTGTGACCTTGATAGAGCCAGAAATAAAGACACAGAGAGAGAAAAAATGAGTTAAACAAATATATTAACAGAAAACAGTAATACAAACATATACAAACGAGAGAGTTACAGCAAGAATGTTCGATCCGACTGTCAGAGCTGACTGCTGGAATCTTCCCTCTCTAAAAGGCAGTACCTGCTCCTATTTATAGCTGCGAGAGTCCATGAGTGCGTAGGTAAATTACCATAAAACTATCTATCCATTTCAGTCTGTTCGTATCTATCTATCTATCTATCTCAGTTTGTTCTTATCTATCTATCTATCTATCTATCTATCTATCTATCTATCTATCTATCTATTTATCTGTTGTGACCTTGTTAGAGCCAGAAATAAAGACACAAAGAAAGGAATTGAGTTAAACAAATATATTAACAGAAACAGTAATACAAACATATACAAACGAGAGTGTTACAGCAAGAATGTTCGGTCTGACTTTCAGAGCTGACTGCTGGAAATTTCCCTCTCCAAAAGGCAGTACCTGCTCCTATTTATAGCTGGGAGAGTCCATGCGTGCGTGGGTAAATTACCATAACAGTTATCTGTCTTCATACTCGGTAAATGTCACTAATTTCAAACTAGTATATATATCCAATCCACGGGGATAGATTATTCACATTCTGCTTAAGGGAGATAACTCTTATCAGTTAATAATAACCAGTCTTAATCACCTTTTTCTTGTTTGTCCGCTTCTTCCTCACAAGCATATTATGTGACAGTCATTCACAGGGATCGAACTAACAACCAAGAAATGCAAACGGGTCTCATTCTGCTTCGCATCCTTAGGGGATATTTCATATCATTTAATACTCACGTATTAATCTATCAATTAATGTCAAAGCAACATTTCGAGTGGTTAGAACTTTTGCTTTATTACTAGGAGACCCGGGTTCGAATCTCGCCCTGGGTGATTTGTCAGGGAGGTGGATATCGGTCTGGAGAGGGGGGAAGACGATACCGGCGTGCGGCATCTTTGGAAAGAGTGAAATCGGGTAGACGTCGGTGGTCGTGCTAGCACGAAGTCACAAGTCATCGTGGCCGAGGGTTTAAACGTGCTAGCCTTGTTCAGACTGTTTTATCACGTTAGACAACGCGATCTCTCCCAGAAACTGTACTGCTCAGCTTAGTTGCAGTATAAACCACAGGTGGACTCTGTGGGTATGGAACAAACACAAATGTGCTTGAGCAGGCGTCTGCAATGGGGATTAGCTAACATTCGGCTTCAAGTGGCTGCGCTATAAAAAAAAATGAATAATCACTAGTCACCTTTCACCTTTGTGTTGATTGTTCATTTCTTCCTCTCAACCAGAGTATGTGTTATACTGACAACTGACAGTATAACAACAAAGGCAGTTACATAGGATCAACAGGCGCCTGAAGAAGCCCGGACGACACACAGCCGAAACGTTGTAGCAATAATCTAAATAAAGATAGTACCTCAGGAAGAAATTGAATCGATTATAATCGATTATATAATAATTAGCGTCTCGGAAATCGACGGATTCTGGTCTAGTTAGACGCATTCGCTTTCATACAAATACTGGTGGGATATATATAGATACGTCACTTCTCCCACTAGCTATGGATCAAATAACTGGGTAGACTGGGATCCCTAGCAACGGTTGGCAATGAGCATAGGAAACGATGAAACTATGAATTTGATTATGTAACCCGAACGAAGCGCACATACTATACAAACCATAGATAGATAGATAGATAGATAGATAGATAGATAGATAGCGAGAGAATTTTAACAGACTGAAAGAAAGATATGAAGAGTGTGATAGATAGATAGATAGATAGATAGATAGATAGATAGATAGATATAGAGAGAGAGAGAGATGGAAGAGATTCAGACAGATAATAGAGAGACCTTAACCGCCAAACATAAGATAGAGATAGAGAGAGAGAGTGTGTGTGTGTGTGTGTGTGTGTGTGAGAGAGAAATAGATAGATAGATAGATAGATAGATAGATAGATAGATAGAAAAAACATAGAAAGAAAGAAGTAGGCAGAGATAGATATATAGATAGATAAGAACATAATAAAATTGATAGATAGATTGATAGAAAGAAAGAAGCAGGCATAGATAGATAGATAGATAGATAGATAGATAGATAGATAGCGAGAGAATTTTAACAGACTGAAAGAAGGATATGAAGAGTGTGATAGATAGATAGATAGATAGATAGATAGGAACAGACTGAGATAGATTTTAACAGAATTAAAGATAAAGATGAAGACTGTGATAGATAGATAGATAGATAGATAGATAGATAGATAGATAGATAGATAGATCAAGTCAACACAACATTTCAGTCAATACATTCCACGGCCTTCGTCAGGTGTACGGGTGAAAGGTGAGCGTTTCATTTTAACACCCTCCCACCATCCACCGCTTTTAATATCAGTTGTGTTAAACATTGTGCCGATAATATCAAAGACTCGAAAAAGAGATTTAGTTGTCTGGGGAAAAAAAAAGTGGAACATCACTTCCTCTTCTCAAAGTTATAAATAATCTTTGAAGCTATGGTTTCAATACTCGAACGATACATCCTCTCACTGCGCTGCATCCCTTGTCTGTCTTTCTCTCTCACTGGAGCGTTATTTGCTTTCTGTTTGATGTTTCTAATCTTCTTGATGCTGTGATAGCTTTTTATCTTCAGGCCTGCTGATATCAAAACGTGTCGGCACCTACACAGGAATCTCAAATAGTTGGAAAAACCAAACAAAAACTTGTGCGGCATTTTCTCTATTTGACTCTGTACACAAAGATCGCGCTCGTATTGATTGTAAACGCGTCTATAACTTTGAGACGAGTCATTAGCATTCTGAATTTTGTTCGGTCAACTGAAAAAGTAGCTCATCTGTTATAATATAAACCAGATACTTCTCAATAACTTGGCCAATTCTCCGACTCACGAGATGTATTTTTATAGTTTATATACGAGCGTAAGTCAAAAAGTAGTAGGCGACCGTTGATCTCGTGAAATAAAAGTAGCCCCCTATTTGGTCAAAATTCAGTGCTGGTGAAAACTGAACTGACCTTTCGCATACCTGGGAGGTAGCATATGTAAACCGTGTGCAGCCCAGACTACATGCCACTCCCCTCAGCCGTACAGACAAGATCGAAAGGAATACAAGGCATTACATTTTGGGGACGGCTTGGCTGCAGGAGTTGCCGAAAGATTGTCGGTATTGACAGCCAACCGCCTTCGGGGCTCCGCTTCGGGTTTTCTGTCTGGATTTACTTCCATAGCCTTTTCCGTGTTCGGGTATGACCACAGTGCCGCGGAGATTTAAAATCGGGATTTTCCTTCACCCAAATGGACTTCCTTCCTGGACTGTCAACTTCATATACTCGAAGCTGCTGGTTATGAGGCGCCAGCTTTCCACCTTCGTCATTCTTCTGCTTAATTGTCAAAGACTATTTGAGACGCATAACACGGAAGCATTTTATAGACAGTGAGAGCTTAACCCCCATTATCATCCCCGGCTATGACAACCTTTGAAACATATATAATGTACATATATAAACATTACATATATTACGTTTTTTTAGAAGCTCAGAAAGAATTAACGTTTTTTTTTATATGTGCATAAAACGTTAGGTAAATAAAAATGCTAGAACGCAAGAGTAAATTACGAAATAGTACATAGATAAACAAACACAAATATCGAAAAGTTTGTTTATTTTAGAAAAGAGTCAAAAGGACGATTTATTTTATATAAGAAATAAGAAAGACAGTCAAATATATACATTAAGATACAGCTAGACATTACAGGTTCACATCCTTATTTCTCAACACGGACACCACCTTTTTCAATGGCAGTGTTCTGCCTCCGAATGAGGGCATCGATCCCAGGTTCGTAAAACTCAGATGGCTGCTGTCATAGCCAATTCCTTGCAGTAGTTTTCACATCTTCATCAACACCTGACTTAGTATTATCAGAATTCCATCTCTTTGGTTCAATAAAACAGGCAGTGAGGGGCTAATTATCTCCTGTTTGAGAGCACATTATAGCACAAGCTAGACTGCGTGACCTTGCACTGCTGAGTGTGCAAGAGCGAGGAAACCGAAAATATTGCCAAATTTACATCAGAGAAAACAAGGAAATACCGATATAGGCCTAACGTGCACCTGCCAGTGTTCCTTTCTTACATTTATCTTTTCATAGTAAGAGTGTCTGCTGGGTCAAGGTTATATATATATATATATATATATATATATATATACAGTGTAACCCGGATATAAGAGAGTTGTCGGAACCGGAGAAGAAGTCTCTTATATCCGGTTTTCTCTTATATCCGGGTTTGGTCAATTTTGTTTAGGTAAGTATGGCTCTAATTTGGGACCAGAGAAAATCTATCTTATATCCGGGTTTCTCTTATATCTGGGTTTCTCTTATATCCGGGTTACACTGTATATATATATATATATATACATACATACATATATATATATATATACGTATTTATATATACATACATATATATATACAAATGAGAGAAAGAACAGATGGAATAAAATAAAAAAGTGCTCAATGCAAAGTAGAGCAATATATTATAATTATATTTTATAAGAAATTATAATAAAAACATTTTGAAATGTTTTATAATACTCTTTATAATATATATATATATATATATATATATATTATAAGATATATATAGATATTATAAGATATATATATATATATATATATATATATATATATATATATATATATGTTCAAATGTAAAAGAACGAAGCGAAGATTTCAGCGTTCGAAGCATTAATTTAAAACAGGCCTTAATACAAAAGTAGAGCCATAAATATTTATTTATTATGCAGTGTTACATCAGAACATGCACATACCCACTACAAAACTGTACATCTTTTTTCAACGTTTAAATTTTATTAGCGTTTTATCAGGTGGGAAATCACGATGCTTTTGAAATATTTTATTCCGAAATGCAGTTATCGAAGCACATGTTCCATTTCTGTCATTGGAAAGTTTTGCAATGATAGAAGTGGAAAATGTGCTTCGATAACTGCATTTCGGAATAAAAGAATTTACATGTGGAGAAAGAAATTTATATAAGTGATTAGTAACAGCGAAATGGAGAAAAAAAAAAATAAGAGGAAAAAGATCAAGAAAAGGAAATAAAGGTTAAAAAAATATGGGGGGGGGTGAGATAAACTATGAAGGGACAAATTCAACCAACGGAATTGCGTCAAATCATAGAATTTGAACTTTAACGGTAAGTAGCATCGCGATTTCCCACCTGATGATACGTTGAAAATTATTTTAACGTTGAAACAAGATGTACAGTTTTGTAGTGGGCATGTGCATGTTCTAATGTAACACTGCATAATATATATATATATATATATATATATATATATATATATATATTGATGCATGTTTCATTAAATAATATAGACAAGTTTTGTCAATTTATTTTAAATAAGTTCCTTTACTATTGTCTGATAAGTTTAATAACATCATTGAAAGACGAAACGAAATCACCATATAGATACATGTTTTAATCTTATCTAAGCTTTCGGCTTACATAAGCCATTATCAGAGATGACAGTTACATTTCAATATATCAAACAATACACGGACGAAACAATAATGATAGTCTGTTTTTGTTGCATGAAAAATTTCAAAGCAACAACAAACTCGTGTATACGAGACAAGAAAGCGAAAGTCGCATCGCTGGACACACACGGCCACGCGAGAGTGAAAACGAGAACTATTAATATGGGAAGCCGTTGGTATAAAACAATGGCTTCTATTATCAATTATAGGCATTTAAGAATATTTGTGTAGATTTCGTAGTTTATTTTGTTCAGGTTAGGTTTCATCTGTTTTATGTATATAGCTTCAAGAATTGTTAGTTTTTGTTTATTGTTTTCATATTTAAGTATAGTTGTGTTTTCAACAAGGATTTCCCGGAATTGTGTACGCGGCCAGACATATTGTTTTAAATGCCTAAAAATGTTAAAGTTACCATTCAAATGTAGAGTCAAGCGCCGTGAAAGCGAGTTTGTGGTGTGACCAACATAAATCTTATTTAATCCATTTTCAATGATAATGTCATTAAGCATATCAGACAATATGAAAGGAACTTCTTAAAATAAATAGACAAAACTTGTCTATATTATTTAATGAAACATGCATCAATGAAAAAAAATATATATATACGAAAGTTGGTTCCCTGTGTCGCGCTAAAACATTTTCTCGCCTGATATGTTGATAATGGGAGAGCCAATCAAAATCGTCTATGTTAAGTTAGAGGTTGACATAAATTCAAATTCGATGGATACAAATGTTCTGTTGTAAACAGAATTGATACTATATAACGTCATACGATTGGCTGACACTTTGGCCGGGGAGGCAATATATGTAATTGAACAATAATCATTTAATATTATGTAAATAAATAAAAAAACTTCAAGAAATAAAAGGAAAAAACCGGAAAATTTATTAAAAACATAAAAGAGAGAAACAGAAAAAAATCAAAATAAACGAAATGTATAAATGAACAAACCAAAACATAAATGTACATCGATCACATAAATAAATCATATAAGTAATAAAACAAGATAATAAATTATATCAAATTAGACTTAAAGAGTTTACATATGCAATATTAATAAAATAAAAACAATAGAAAATGTTAAAATATCAGTGGAACATATATACATCTATATAAAATATTACCCGTAGTGTTAGAGAAAAAAGAACTTAACAAAGTGAACACAAAACGATCAGCTTTAAAAAAAGACTCATAACTGGAAAAACCGAATGAAAAAAGAATGTTAACAACAAATACTTTTTCACGCCCAACCCAGTTCTGTGGAATCAGAATCAACGTTGAGTTTAAGCAAGCGAATGAGCCAACTGGAGTAAAGTGCCATGCAGATTTAAATTTTTCCCACTTGTGACGAATGCAGCTATCGATTTTTTTTTGTATGCTAGCATGCTAGTTAACATTCGTGTCAGTCAGCTGTTGGCTCTCACGCTGCCCAATAGAATCTTCCTGCCTATTCGTGGCAGCCAGCTATTGGCTCTCATTCTGGCCAGTAGAAAATGGCCGCAAACTACATGAAAACTGCCGTAGAAACATGAAAAAATCGATTATTTCCACTGTCGATGGGAGTTGGGAAATGCAAAGTCGGTCTTGGCCTTCCTGCTAACTTTGGGCATGTGCATGTAAATTTTGGTGCAAATCCGTCGAAAATTGCGGCCGTGCATTCGTTACACACACACACACACACACACACACATCCTGCCTTATATATATATATATATATATATATATATATATATATATATATATAATTATTTAAAAAAAAAAATTTATAACATAAATATGTTATAAAATCACTACAAAAATAGCCATTTGTTTCAACACCCTCGGTGTCTTATCAAATGATGATGTTGAATGTAAAATAAATGGTTTTAAAAGTTTCAAATTAAATTTTAAGAATAGTAATTGATGGTTATTGGAATTCATTCCGTATATACCAATTATATACTTGTGTATATATATATATATATATATATATATATATATATATATATATATATATATATATATATATATATTTTTAAAAAACAGTATTTTAAAGGATTTTTAATCCAACATTATTTTTTATTACAATAAGAATTATTTTTTTAGTGTGCACACGTGTTTGATTTGATGTACCTGTTTTTTATTATTTTTATTATTACTATTATTATTATTATTATTATTATTATTATTATTATGCTTCGTGCTCGAAACTGAAGCTAAAGTATATAGATGCATAGAAGTCCTCAAGTCTCCATAGATGAACTGGTAGCGGCACATTTTGACTCAAAAAGTGGTTTCCCTAATGGTCGAAAACCGATATTGGATCGATTACTGTCGGAGTTACAATTTTCTTTTATAGGACTTTTCAATTTAAACCGATTGTTATTAATTTTACTGTTTAATTAAATAAATAAAAAATAAGGACGAATTTAAGCGTAATATTAGATTGACAACTAGGTCTCATTGTTTTATCTTGAAATAGTTATGTCTAATCGTAAGGTTTATTCTAATAATTTCTTTTCTCGAACTTTTTGGCCGTGGTACTTATTTCCGGTTTCTTACATCTCTGCCACCGACAATCTTCAAAGATTTAAATGCAATCACCATCTTCTGTCTTCATGAAACCAGTTCTTTTATTGTCCTTTCTCCTCATTAAAGTCTTATCATTTTTTACCACTCCTAGTAACCCTCTTGCGTTTTTGTGGCTTTATCGCCTTGCTTGATTAAACAAAAATGTCTATGCTTTAAAAGATTTACTATGAGAAAAAAAACGAGAAAAATCGTTGCTGGATACAGAAAAGCTTTTAACATCACAGCTAAACAGGAAAGTTAAAAACTTTAATGTACTTGATGACTTTCAAATGTTATTTTCGAAATTACTGAAACCTGATCAAAAGTTACGAAGGAACGAGATGCAGTGAACAAGGGGCTTCTTGAAATAACACGCTGGAGTATAAAAATACTTATCTGGACAAAGAAGCCATGTTGCAATTCTGTTGCATAAAAACACCTCTACATTTCTCTTGTAAACGCCGCACAGCAAATAAATGTCTACCATTGATTAGCACTATTTTTATACGTGTTATATTTTACTTACCTGTCAACGATGTAAAATTTGTTTTCTTTTGCGCAATGCTACTTGTCTTGTAAGCAATTCTTGAAAAAAAACGCTTCACAATGACTGATGCCTGGAAAATTCGGTAACGGAAGATTCGGTAATTTTGACAAGGTAGGAAAATTCGGTTAGTATGAAATAAAAGTTGTTTGAAAATTGATTTTAGGGCCGTTCTGGGGCGGAGATTTAGAGACTAAGCCCCCCTCCCCTATATTTTTTAGATAAAAATGACGCTATATATCTTTTGCTTCTTTAAAAAGAAATAACTATCTAAAACTTAATTTAATTACTATTTTTTTTATTAAAATAGTAATTTAAAAAGAAGATACATTCCCTTAACTTTAAGTTAGATAAATCGAATTTATTTGCTTGAAAACAATAGAGTATAATAATTAAATAAATATTTAAAAAATATTTATCTAAAAATATTGGCGGAGGGCTTAGCATTACCCTCATAATCCAGAAAATATGGCCCTGGTATTGCTGCAATTGGGTTTTATCTGGACTGGAAACCATGATTTTTTTTTTTTTTTAGTTAATACTTATATAAACGTATAGTGGAGGCTAGCCCCCTCCAGAAAGTACGGCCTTGGTATTGTTGCAGTGGGGTATTACCTAGACCCCCATAGTTAATAATACTTTTTTTAAAATATTGGTGAAGGAGGCCTAGGAGAACTCACACTTTTTGGGTCCTGTCACTGGATCTAACCATCGCCTTTATCCACTGTGCCATGGGTCCTCAATACCCGGTTAAGGCAGTGGAGAACTTTCAGAGGGAAATTAACAGGAGATAACTGATAACTGACATCCATCAAACATGGCACGTGGAACTAGAACAGTCTACCCCAGTGAGCGAAATAAAGGGTTCAGTTCGACATTCCAACCACCTGACGAAGGCCGGAGCGTACAACGGCCGAAACGTTGTAATAAATATGGCGACAAAGATGAGGACAATAGTCCGAATAATGTAAATAATGTACAATAAATAATATTAACACATTTGAAAATTTAAGTGTTATTACTTTTTTTTTTCTTTTTTGTTTCTTTTTTGTCTGCAAAGCCCATCGTAGCAGACACTCGAACTTCGGCTGTGCTTAGGTCTTTATCTTTGTCCTTTGAAGGGGCCGATTTATTCAAAATTTGGAGCAAAACATTTACCGATCTTTTTCCCCTCTTATAGGAAACCTAAATATTCTCAGACGTAGTTGAAACCATTCGTTTTGACAATCAGAAGCCAATCACTTGAATCTTCGTGACTATCGCATCCTCATGGCATAAAAGAAATAGACAGTTTCAAAAGCTCACTGATATTGTTTAGTACCACAAGATAATTCAGACGTCGCTAACGCTATAGAATTCATGAAGCCAAAAGACAACAAAAAAATAAATAAATAACAGAGATTACAGCCCTGTCTGCATAAATTTGGCTTCATATATGATTGGGCTTAATCTCTTTGAATTAGACACACAAAAAGTTCCCTATTTATTTGAATCTGATGTCTGCTATTCTGTTATTCTAGATTTTTCAGGCGATCATTAAAAAAAACGAACCAAAAATCAAACGCTTACATTTCTCCAAAAGAGACACACATTATGAACATAAGTAAATGTATGAATTCTATATATAATCTTCCTATTCTGTCAGTAAGAGACTACTTACTATCCTTCACAAGGCAATAAATATTATGGATTATGAGCTGAAAGGCTCAACTTTTACTGCCATAACACCATTATCCACCAGTGACGTGATTCAATATAATAATAATAATAATAATAATAATAATTTGGACTTTTTCTCGTGCCAACTGACGTTTGTACAAAGACTTGTAATTTTTTATAATTGTATTCAGTTTTTAAGCATAGCTTGACGAAGACAGACATACTGTCAAAATATCATTAACTATTGTTAAACACTGTGTCTTTTCTTCTTTTTCTTTTTTTAAAATCACGCTCTTCTCTAAGTCGTTTAATAATAAAAATTATAACAATAATAATAATAATAATAATAATAATAATAATATCGAAATCTCAAAAATGTGGCACATTGGAACATCAATAATGTCTGTTGTAGTTGGAGTTTTCGGATTGGTTGGAAAAGATTCCAGTAGACTCATTGAAGGGATTCCTGGAAGCCCATGCCTTAAAGAAATACAAAACATTGTTCTCACGAGTACAGTCCACGCCTTACGAAGAGCTTTATCTATGTATAATGTGTGTGTGTGTGTGTGTGTGTGTGTGTGTGTGTGTGTGTGTGTGTGTGTGTGTTTAATTGGTCAGTGGAAAATGTCATGATGCCATTTCTGACCTTAGATCTCTGGTGGGGACCCAGAAAGAAATAAGTACACACCAGAAATCAAAGGAAAAATAATAATAATAATAATAATAATAATAATAATAATAATAATGGGAAGAAGACGATGAGGGTGGAGAAGTAGAAAATGAAGAAGATGAGGATAAAGAAGAAGAAAAAAGGCAGAGGGAATAATAATAATAATAATAATAATAATAATAATAATAATAATAAAAATATGTGTTTTGGTGGGGTGGGGGCTGGGTTTGTTTTTTTTTGGGTGGGGAGTGAAAAGTGTCATGATGCCATTTCTGACCTTAGGTCTCTGGGCGGGACCCGGAAAGAAAAGAGTACACACTACAAATCAAAGGAAATGAAATAATAATAATAATAATTTGGATTTTTTTCTCCAGACCAGCGACGTTCATACAAAGACTTGTAAATTTTTTTAATGTTTTTATACTAGTATGCAAACTTAAACGTAACTTCACGAAGGCATAGTGTCGAAAATATTGTGAAATATTGTTAAAAACTATGATTTTTTATTTTTTTTACAATGATGTTCATCCTGTACAAGGCCCGAGGGGCAGTCGATGTAGAGCGTTACAGAGTAAGAAGCACAGCCTATGCGTATATGTGGAGGAGATAACGGCTAACTCCAGACTAGAACAGGTTCATATTGTAGTGATCGGAGTGAGCATCCTCTTGGGAGTCGGTTCAACAACTCAGGGCAAGCTGCTCCAGTGGAACTTAGGTCTCACCACACGAATACGAAGGTGGTACGATACAATGCTCGCGGCATGTCGGGTTTTAGCCGTGAAGGTTAGCACTGGTGGAATTAAGGAATGTATTTAGTCTGAGCACTCTCCATGGAAATAGCGATAGAGCTGTGAATGGCTTGCGATGTCTCGTCTGTGGGAAAGGATTTGCAGCGTGGAAACTAATTCGTCACCCACAAGGACGCGGAGACGAAAGTGAAGACTGGGCAGCTCCTGCACATATATGACACCAATACTCCATTTTTGGCCTGATCTGGCTCTTGTAAAGGTACAGGATAGCAAGAGAAATCATAGAGCGGTACAGAAGACCAACCATTTTTCCCAGCATCTTTAACGATGGATCGAATGTACGAGTTTTACGTGGTCTGAGCTGTCCCAATAGGCGATCAAGGCACGGGGTCTCCCTGAGGGAACATCCGTTCATCGCGTTTTAGTGAACGTTCTGGGTCCGATCGATGATAGTGAAATATCACTAAATCGCACTTTTTGCTAAATGGTTTAATAATAACTAGCAGCATGGCCCGGCGTTGCCCGTGCTTGAGTCAAAAATCGTACGACTCATACAGTAATCGCTATCACTTGACTTAAAATATTTTTGCCCTTCCTTGCCTTTAAAGGAGTGCCCTTTGCCGTGCTGATGTTGCTACATGCCTTACTTCTTGCCTATCTCACACTGCGAATTTTTTCTAAGCTCTATACTAAACATTAAATCTGTTACGAAAAAAAGAACTAAACAAAATGAATACAAAACGATCAGCTTTAAAAAAGGACTCAGAACAGGAAAAACCGAATGAAAAAAGAATGTTAACAAATACTTTGTCACACCCAACCCAGTTCTGCTGAATTAGAATCAACGCTGAGTTTAAGCAAGCGAATGAGCCAATTGAAGTAAAGTGCCGTGCAGATTTAAATTTTTCCCACTTGTAACGAATGCAGCTACCGATTTTTTTTTTTTTTTGCATGCTAGCATGCTAGTTAACATTCGTGTCAGTCAGCTGTTGGCTCTCACGCTGCCCAATAGAATCTTCCTGCCTATTCATGGCAGCCAGCTATAGGCTCTCACTCTGGCCAGTAGAAAATGGCCGCAAACTACACGAAAACTGCCGTAGAAGCATGAAAAAATTGATTATTTCCACTATCGACGGGAGTTGGGAAATGCATAGTCGGTCTTGGCCTTCCTGCTAACTTGGAGCACGTGCATGTAAATTTTGGTGCAAATCCGTCGAAAATTGCGGCCGTGCATTCGTTACACACACACACACACACACACACACACACACACACACACACACACGCGCACACACACACACACACACATCCTGCCTTTTATAGATAGAGATAACTAATTTCAACCCGTGAAAACTTCACGATTTTCCTAGTTTAATATTCCGATGAATCTTAATTCTTAAGTTAATGATTGATTAAGCTCATGACGAGTTCTATGACAATAAAATATCCGTAGAAATTCCCCCCTTGCATCGTTATTTCTTTCAACTTAACAACTTTAACAAAATATTTCAACGACAATTATATGAATTCTGGTCGTTATCTATTGGGTACAAATGAAAGATCTTAAATTGACAACATTCTCCATTTCACTGGAACATATGTTAAACACGAGGAACAGTTCTATAGCCTGTTCAACTGGCAAAGTCTCTGCCTTGAACGGAGGGAAACCCGGACGAGGCTTTGACGAAGGGAAAAGTTTTGTCCGGGGAGGTAGACAGATCCTGAACCCGTTTATGCGGGTTCTAAAGGAATATTTTTGGCCGGGCCTACGGGTTTGGAGAACCCACGGTAAACTCGGCCTTGTGCCACATACATCCCTCGTGGGTGGCGGCTGTTAAATATTAACGGTGCCAAACTGTTCATTACTGTCGAACTCTCTGCGTTAGCAGAGAGGAACCCGGACGAAGCTTTGCCGAATGGCAAGGTTTCGTCCGGGGAGGTAGACAGGGCCTGAACCCGTCTAGGCGGGTTCAAAGGCTATGTTTTTGGCCGAGCCGACGGGCTCGGAGATACCCACGATAAACTCGGCCTTGTGCCACATACATCCCTCGTTGGCGGGGTGGTGTTAAATATTAACAGATGTTAAACACTTCTATCTTCCCTTCCCTCTTTCTTTCTTTCTTTCTTTCTTTCTTTCTTTCTTTCTTTCTTTCTTTCTTTTTATCCCTGTAAACAAGTAGCGTGTTTTCTCCTTATTCTGCGAGATCAAAATAGAATAATCCATTATTTATGAGGAACTGGCAGGGCATAAAGGCCATGCGAACTAACCGGGAGGCGGGAGGAACAAGCACAATTATAGTAGGATAATAATAATAATAATAATAATAAAAATAATAATAATAATAAAACCCACAGACATAAGGTAGAGACGCATGTGCACCGGAAAATATGCAAGAAGCACAAAATCGAAACCACTGAGTGATGGTATGACCACCAACGAGTCACAGTTACCCAAAATAACGATGTAACTATCCTCTGGGACATGCAAATTCAAACTGACAGGGAAATAAAAGCCAACAGACCTGATATTATCATAAAAGACAAGAAATTCAGGAAGTGTATTCTTACTGACATAGCAGTGCCATCTGAGAGAAATAACTCCATTAAAAATTATCCAGAAATTGTCCTTACCTGAAGACTGAAATTAACAGGATGTGGGGAATGAAGACTGAGACTGTACCAATAATAATCGGAGCACTGGACCTCGTGAGAAAAGGAATGGACAATTTTACGAAAAGTGTCCCAGATAACATCAATATACAAGTTGTCCAGAAGATCACCCTACTAGGAACATCCCATATACTAAGAAAAGTGCTACCAATTTAATGACAATTCTCTTATAGCGCCCAAGGACCATAGTTTAGAACTAGCTCTACAGGATATAAATACAGGAAATATAACATACACAAATAATAATAATAATAATAATGACAATAATAATAATAATCAAAGTACAAGGACCTTGAAATAGAAATCGCGAAAATGTGGCATATGGGAACATCAACAATCCCTGTTGTAGTTGGAGCCCTAGGACTGGTTGGAAAAGATTCCAGTAGACTAATTGAAGGGATACCTGGAAGTCCATGCCTCAAGGAGATACAAAAAATTGTTCTAACAAGTACAGCCCACACCTTACGAAGGGCTTTATCTATGTAATCTTTTTCTTTTTTTTTTGTCAGTGGAAAGTGTCATGACGCCATTTCTAACCTTAGGTCCATGGGCGGGACCCGGAAAGAAATGTGTAAACGCCAGAAATCAAAGAAAATAAAAATAATAATGATAATATTATTATTAATAATAATAATAATGATAATAATAATAAGAGGGGTTATTTTTTGAGCAACCGCCGTGTTTAAGTTATATATTATATATTTGTATAGAAATACGAATAACAATTTATTCTCACGTTTTGTTTTATAATGAATTGAGCAGCGTAGAATAAAACTTTATTGACAATAGTTTTTTTTTTTTTGTTTTTTTTTCCCAACGATGTCATTGACGAGCGAATAAAATTACCTTTTAAAAAAATAGCACATGCCACCATCCTGATATAAAAAAAAAAGAAAGAAAAATAAATATCATTAAATTATTCTATTGTGATGAGATGAACCGTGACTGTAAACTCAGTGACGGGTGTCATTCAAAAGTACAATTGGCCGCTATGTATCGCTTAATGGTCTTCAAGAATTCCAAGTATTCATCATTTAATACAAAAAGTGAAAAATATCTAACCTAAATATTACAAACACGAGACCTGAAAAATCGCCACGAGACAAAAACAATTTTGTTTATGATGAGATCTCGTGTCTTTTGGAAGATTGTATCTCCAATAATAATAATAATAATAATAACAATGTAAATTTTAGACTGGTCACGAAAGCACGACATCGGAACTGCAATTGATTGTTAGACATATCAACCATCACATCACAAGATATATATATATATATATGTATGTGTGTGTGTGTGTGTGTGTGTGTGTGTGTGTGTGTGTGTGGTGTGAAAAGTGTATGTAAATATAAATAAATATATATATATGTATAATTATTTATATTATATGCATGGTATTTATATATATATATATATATATATATATCTTGTGATATATATATATATATATCTTGTGATATATATATATAATAATTAATTGATTTAAAATATGTTTTTTTCCGCCGAAAAAAAACATATTTTAAATCAATTAATTTATAATATTAATGCTCTGTAAATTTACATTGAGCACTATTTTGTAAAAATAAAATATCTATAAGAACACCGGATTATATATCTTATTGTTCTTTCTTTATATATATATATATATATATATATATATATATATATATATATATATATATATATATATATATATATATATATATATATATATATATATATATATATATATATATATATATATATATATTCCAAGGGAATTCAGAGCAGCATGAATCCATCCAGCTTTTATCTTAAATAACAACTTAAAAGAGACTGTTTGACCAACACAAGGATTGACCAAAATTCGCGTTAAAGAAATAAAAAACAAATGAAAACTATAGACAAAAGTTCATTTTTTCCATCAAGACATTCATTTCACTGGTACCAGCAAGCAGAAAATTATTTTTCTCCTCTGATGATGGCCATGTTCGCCGAAACTAGTCGAGGAATCTAAATAAAATAATAAAAAAAAACGAAGGAATATTAATATACAACCCAGTGTTTCTGAAGATTTTAATTTTTTAATATTTTTATTGTTCAATATATATATATATATATATATATATATATATATATATATATATATATATATATATATATATATATGTCAATAGTTACACTAACAGAGACATTGTTAAATAAGTTTTCAACATGCAGTGAAGC
>CAHIKZ030000602.1:2680000-2685000 GCA_903632075.3 Acanthosepion pharaonis
TGTGTGTGTGTGTGTGTGTGTGTGTGTGTGTGTGTAAAAACCAAGAGGATAGAATCCAGGTAGAACTCAATGTCCAGGACAGAGTAAGGTTATAATAAAAGTCTTAAACTACTATTTCCATGGTCATAATTTATTACATTGGAATCGTAAGATTCCAATGTAATAAATTAAACCATGGAGTACTAGTGTTTAAGACTTTTTTTTATTATTATATATATATATATTTTTATATATATATATATATATATATATATATATATATATATATATATATATATATATGAAAATATATAGAAAATAGGAAAGAACTCGTTAGGTAAATAATCCAAAGTTCTTTAGTATATTTGTTATTATTTTTAAAAAATCGTGCTCGATACAAAAGTAGAGCATAAATATAATTATTTATTTAAAAATATGATTCCAACACGCTCCATAAGAGATCTCATGTTTCAAAACAAGAGCCGAAAACTTCAATATAATTATTTGAATTAAATTGAATTAAAGTAAGCTCTGTTCCATCTTCAAGCGAAATTTTTTTGGGAATAACTTATTTCTTAAATTTTCGTGTTGTAATAGCATATTCATTATTGAAATCAAAATTTCCATGGTAACGGCTAGAGCGATTGTTTAAATAGAAAGGGGTGTGGGGCGTTAATAATTTGTATAGAGTTACATTCATAGATGTCAAGTCAAGGTAAGGTTGGGGTGTCTAAATTTAAAACGCAAGATGATTTCGCCTAGTATAGTTTACGTATCTATGGAGATTTATTTTTTTTATTTTTTTATTTAAAAAAATTTCGCTTGAAGATGGAACAGAGCTTACTTTAATTCAACATGAGAACTCTTATATAGCGCGTTGGAATCATATTTTTAAATAAATAATTATATATATATACATACATACATATATATATATATATATATATATATATATATATATATATATATATACTAGACGAGGTACCCTGCGTTGCCCGTGTGCACAGGGTTGCAATTGTTTAACCGCACTCCACTTTATACCCGCACCCACCTGACTAAAAATGTCTGCCTGCTTCCTCGCTTGCATGCATCAACTGTTGGTATACTAAGCTACTCCCCACTCATCTATTTTACGATATGTCTTTCGTAAGTTTTTGATTATTCTTAATAAAACAATTCCATCGATAAAAAAACTTCTTATGCGGTCGTTGCTGGGGGTTAAATTGTTCCAATGTTTTAGATATTCAGTAAATTTCCTATGTCCGTAATAACTTTCAAATAGTATGGCATTGTTCACAAATCTAATAATCAAACAAAAACAGGTATGAAGTGTCAGAGCCTGATTGAACTGCAAGTGCAAACGCATGAACGACCCCCACCTCCCTCTTCTCACGTTAACTGTAAAGCAGGGGTTAATAAGAGGATCTTTGGGATTTTTTCCCTTTTAAAGTTTCAATCCTTCACAAACAATCTTTGTATCAAAAGTTGTTCGAATGCCAATTTAGGATGGAATCATATGAAGAAACTATTGGCTAAATTGCAAAAGCCTATTTATTTTGCAGACCTAGTTTGTCGCAGATTTCATCCACTTAACTGAAATAATCTAAAACAAACATTTTCTATGTCATGCGTAATTTACATGGCAAATGTGGAAAGCATTGAAAATGTTAGATTTTTTTCTTAATCAGTTTTCTACAGCAACCAAGAAATTAATTCGTGGAATTGAAAGCATTAAGACTAAAAATTATTTAACCAAACATGCTTGAATATATATATATATATATATATATATATATATATATATATATATATATATATATATATATATATATATTAAATCTAACACCCCAGCGGTTTCCATAGCAACGTATGAACACGCTTATAACGATACGTAAATTTCTAAATTGGTTATTCCTAAATTTTTGCTTGAGGATGAAACAGTGCTTGTTATCTTAATTCAATTTAATTTTAATAATTATTTGGATGGTTTCGGCCCTCGTTTTTGAAACATGAGAACTCTTATGTAGCGAAGGACTTATATTTAAAAAAAAATAATTATAATCTAAGCTCTACTTCTGTATGGAGCACTGTTTTTTGAAAATAAAAACAAAAATACTAAAGAACCCTGGACTACTTACCTAACGTGTTCTTTCCTATTTTTCTACACACACACACACACACACACACACACACACATATATATATATATATATATATATATATATATGAACGGCGAATATGTGTTCAATAAATGTTATATTTTTATTGAACAACTTGCACAAGTGAATTGTTTAAAGTGATTAATTGCATCTCTCTATCATAGCACCATGTCCAGTGCTGGCGCCGCTATGTGCCAAACGTTAGATGATGCTACGATCGCAGACCTTTTTTAAGTGGAAGTTCACCTCTTAACAGAATGTCGGCCGTTAGCTACTATAAGTATCTCATCGATTCTTTGCATGTCATCTCCAGGTTTGAATTCAGGGTTTTCTTTCCCTTAGACTGATAGCCAACGAAGACTATTTTTTTTTTTTAAGCATTTCACCCAAAGCAAGGCGGGAAGCCACTAGGACGCAAGGGGTTACAGAAAATTTATAGCAAGATCAGATAGGAGTGATAGAAGAAAGGATGAGGGTAGTGGATAGATCAAGGCAACTGGAGATGTCGATTGGCATTACACTTGAATAGCTGGAGATTATAGCTCACAGGGAAACAGGAGAAGGGAAGGGAGTTCCACAGGCGAGAGGTGCGAGACATGAAGCTATTAGAGTAGAAGAGACGGCTACATTTAGGAGTTTCGACAGTGAAGGGGTGAGAGCGGGATGCCAGCCTCGTAGGGCGCTGGAACTCATGACATCTGGGAACCAGCGAATGCAGCTCCTCGGAGCAATTTCCATGAAAGTATTTGTAGAACAGACAGAGGGAGGCGACGGCGCGTCTGTGAGAAAGTGACTGTAGACGAGACGCCAGGGCAGGGCCAACCATATTGCATATCCGCCTCTGTAGCCTATAAAGAACCCCGAGGCAAACAGAAGGGGCGCCAGACCATATATGGCAGCAATACTCCATGCAAGGGCGAATTGTGGATTTGTAGATCTGGAGGATCGACTCCGGGAAGAAAAACTTCCTAGTGCGGCTCAGGGAGCCAACTTTCCTCGCAGTGGACGAGGCAATTGACTCGATGTATTTATTCCATCTCAGGTCAGCAGTCAACGTGAGACCGAGAAGCCGCAGAGAGTTGCTCTATATTGTCCAGTATATCCATATTTTATCCTTTTTTTTTTTCCCCATTTACTTACGCTAATGAGAAATCACATTAGACTAAAAAAAAAATGCGCCCCTTAAAAGGAGAAGACGTCGTTAGATCTGTCGTGCTTTTACCCGACTCGGTCACAAAGAGTGACGTCAATTAAGCAAAGTTGTATACTGCCTTTTAAGTCTATGAGTCTCATTGAGGAAAAAATATATCTTTATTTAATATTGAAAATCTCATTTTTATTTGTATTACATAGCTCTTTTAAACGTATTTAAAATGGTGCACGCTTATACATAAGAAAAAGAATATGCCATTCATATATATGTGTGTGAGTGTGTGTGTGTTTTAGAGAGAGAGAGAGTTGGACAGTTCACAAAAACGAACAGGAATTAAAGGACATATTGATTCAAAAGGGTCGAATCAACTGATCCACTATCCTGAGCGATCGACCCGGTTTGGCGGGAAAAATGAAAGCTGACAGATGTCTGTAGATCAGACAATGTTCTTCCGGTTTTACTTTTTCTGTTTATTTTTATTGATTTTTATCCTTTTTCTTTCTTTCTTTCGTTTTTCTTTTCTTCTTTTCGTTTGCTATTTTTTTTTTCACTCATTTTCTTTCTTCCTTTTGATTTCCTTTCTCTTTTTCTTTCTTCTTTCTTTCTTTCCCATTTTCTTATTTTCATTTATTCTTTATATTTTTCACTTCTACCTTTTCTTTTCTCTCTTTCTACTTGCCATTCTTTCTCACCGTCTTCTTACTTTCTTCTCCATTAATTTTTTTCTTTCAATTTCTTTTGGTTTTCTGTTTTTTTATTTGTTTTTTTATTTTTTTTATTTTGATACTCTGTTTTAACTCCATTTTTTTTTCTTTCTCTTTTATCCTTTTTAGACTATTTCATCTTTTCTCTTCGTTATTTTCTTTTTTTATATCTTCTGTTTTTCGTTTTTATTATTTCCCTTCCTTTTTTTTTATATACCTTTTTTTCTTTTTCTCCATTTCGTTTTTCCTTCATTTCTCTTGCTCTTTCATTTTATTTTATTTTTGGTTTTCTTTATCTCCCCTCCCTCATACACTTTGTTTTTTTTTTCTTTCTTTCTTTCTTTTCTCCTTCCTTAAATCATTTCATTTTTCTATGTTTCTTTATTTCTTTTCGTCATTCTCATCCGTTTGTTGTTCCTCTCTTCCATGTTTTTTTCCCTTCTTTTCTTTTTATTCTGTTAGACTTAAACTTCTTTTTAGTACTCAACTTTACAAATAATCATGGCGTCTCTGTTTTTCTTTTCTTTCCTCGTTTTTCTTTCTTTTGTCATTTTTGTTTTCATTTTTCTTTATCTGCTTTTTCCTCCATTGGTTTTTTCTTCGTTTTTTTTTTGTTTCGTTTCGTTGCTTTCTTTTTTAAGCTTTTCCTTTCTTTTCCTTCTTTACTTGCTTTTTTTTCTCTATCCCACTTGTTGCTCCTTTCTTTTACTTTCTTTTTTTCTTTCTTTTTCGATCTTCCTCTTCGTTTTTCTTATTTTACCCAGTTTTCTTTTCTTCTTCCTCTCCAGCTTCAACCTTTCTTCTTATTTTATTTCTTTCTCATTTTCCTTTTCTTTTCTTTTATCTCTTTTCCTCGGTTTTTAATCTCTTTCATTTTCTTTCTGTCTTCCGCTTTAATTATTTCTTTTCCAAATACATTTATTTCCATTCTTCTTTACGTCTCATTTCCTCACATACATGCATACATACATATATACATGTATTCATACGCACATACATTCACAT
>CAHIKZ030000602.1:2690000-2695000 GCA_903632075.3 Acanthosepion pharaonis
AATAATCTTTGTCAATTTCATTTTTCAGTTTTTATGATGGTCGATACTTCATCTATCTCTTACTGTTACATCCCCGGGCAACGCCGGGCTCTACCGCTAAAGCATTTTATTGTTTTTTTCTATACATATTGCGTTGTATTTTATATATGATTTGTTTGGGATTTTTATAATTCTGCAGTGGGTTGATGATGTCTTTTTAACCACCAAACTAAATGACATATATAAAAAAATGGAGTCCTTTCAGATAAGGCCAACGCATTACCAGAACAACCCACGTCAACCTAATTCGCTTTCTTTGTCCCAGTGAAATGAAGAGTGAGGAAACACCATTGTGGCTTAAAATAAATAACACATAAATTCTAACTTCACTTGTTTACAAGCCAACGTATTAATTTGTTTCTGTTTTAGTTAAGCAAGTAAAACCAAATTTTCTTGCTGGCGTTCTCCTGACGTCACCATCCACAGTTGTTTTGTATACAAAGCGTATGGCCTGTTAGAGACCGGGCAAATAAACTGCCGGCACATAGATATTCAATTATTTTGAAGAGAATGGTGACTCACAATGGACAAGGTAAAAACATAAATAGAAAAATAAAATAAAATTACTTGTCAGAAGGAATAATAGGATGGAAATAAAAAAGGAGAGACAGAAAGGAGTCCTCCTGCCGTGAAGAATTAATCACGTGGTATTGATGAATGAAGCATATGACTAAAAACAAACAAAAAATCAAACAAAACAATAACAGTTAAAAAAAAAAAAGGAAAATGTGTGGAGGGGGGAATTTCTCGTCTTTATAGGCATCGAGCGATTCAAACGGTCGGATCACGTGACGATTATTAGAAAATTTGATTTTACGGAGGGCGATTTTTACTTTTGTCTTCTGGAACTGAGCACCGCGAAAAGGAAAACGGGTGAAACTCACGTATTGAACTTCCGGTCCATTTAAGAAAGAAAGAAAGAAAGAAAGAAAGAAAGAAAGAAAGAAAGAAAGAAACTAGGATAGATAGATAGATAGATAGATAGATAGATAGATAGATAGATAGATAGAAAAACTGGCTAAGGTAAGAAAGAAAGAAAGAAAGAAAGAAAGAAAGAAAGAGACTAGGTTAGATAGATAGATAGATAGATAGATAGATAAATAGATAGATAGATAGATAGATAGATAGATAGATATAAAAATTTGCTAAAGAAAGAAAGACACGGGGTTAGATAGATAGATAGATAGATAGATAGATAGATAGATAGATAGATAGATAAACAGATAGATAGATAGATAGAAAAATTGGCTAAGGTAAGAAAGAAAGAAAGAAAGAATGAAAGAAAGAAAGAAATAGACTAGGTTAGATAGATAGATAGATAGATATAAAAATTGGCTAAAGAAAGAAATAAAAAAAGACACTGGGTTAGATAGATAGATAGATAGATAGATAGATAGATAGATAGATAGATAGATAGAAAAACTGAAGGAAAGACAGAAAGAAAGAAAGAAAGACTTTTAGAGAAGGGACAAAAATGAACGAGAAAAGATGTATAAAGTAGAACTATAATACAAAGAAAGAAAGAAAGAAAGAAAGAAAGAAAGAAAGAAAGAAAGAATTTTAGAGAAAGGACAAAAACGAACGATATAAGATGTATAAAGTAGAATTATAATACAAAGAAAGAAAGAAAGAAAGAAAGAAAGAAAGAATTTTAGAGAAAGGACAAAAACGAACGATATGAGATGTATAAAGCAGAAGAAAGAAAGAAAGAAAGAAAGAAAGAAAGAAAGAAAGAAAGAATTTTAGAGAAGGGACAAAAACGAACGATATAAGATGTATAAAGTAGAATTATAATACAAAGAAAGAAAGAAAGAAAGAAAGAAAGAAAGAAAGAAAGAAAGAAAGAAAGAATTTTAGAGAAAGGACAAAAACGAACGATATAAGATGTATAAAGCAGAAGAAAGAAAGAAAGAAAGAAAGAAAGAAAGAAAGAAAGAAAGAAAGAAAGAAAGAAAAAGAATTTTAGAGAAGGGACAAAAAACGAACGATATAAGATGGAAAAAAGAAGAAGTAAGAAAGAAAGAAAGAAAGAAAGAAAGAAGAAAGAATTTTAGAGAAGGAAAAAAACGAACGATATAAGATGTATAAAGGAGAATTATAATACAAAGAAAGAAAGAAAGAAAGAAAGAAAGAAAGAAAGAAAGAAAGAATTTTAGAGAAGGGACAAAAACGAACGATATAAGATGTATAAAGTAGAACTATAACAGAAAGAAAGAAAAAAAGAAAGAAAGAAAGCCTTTTAGAGAAGGGACAAAAACGAACGATATAAGATGTATAAAGTAGAACTATAACAGAAAGAAAGAAAAAAGAAAGAAAGAAAGACTTTTAGAGAAGGGACAAAAACGAACGATATAAGATGTATAAAGCAGAAGTATGAAAGAAAGAAAGAAAGAAAGAATTTTAGAGAAGGGACAAAAACGAACGAGAAAAGATGTATAAAGTAGAATTATAATACAAAGAAAGAAAGAAAGAAAGAAAGAAAGAAAGAAAGAAAGACTTTTAGAGAAGGGACAAAAACGAACGATATAAGATGTATAAAGTAGAAGTATGAAAGAAAGAAAGAAAGAAAGAAAGAAAGAAAGAAAGAAAGAATTTTAGAGAAGGGACAAAAACGAACGATATAAGATGTATAAAGTAGAAAGTAGAGAAATAACAGAAAGAAAGAAAAAAAGAAAGACAAAAACAAACGATTTTAGAGAAGGGACAAAAACGAACGATATAAGATGTAGAAAAAGCAGAAAGAAAAGAAGAAAGAAAGAAAACGAAAGAAAGAAAGAAAGAAAGAAAGAAAGAAAGAAAAGAAAGAAAGAAGAGGGACAAAATCGAACGATATAAGATGTATAAAGTAGAACTATAACAGAAAGAAAAAAAAAAGAAAGAAAGAAAGACTTTTAGAGAAGGGAAAAAAACGAACGATATAAGATGTATAAAGCAGAAGTATGAAAGAAAGAAAGAAAAGAAAGAAAGAAAGAAAGAAAGAATTTTAGAGAAGGGAAAAACGAACGATATAAGATGTATAAAGTAGAAGAAAAGAAAGAAAGAAAGAAAGAAAGAAAGAAAGAAAGAAAGAAAGAAAGAAAGAAAGAAAGAATTTTAGAGAAGGGACAAAAACGAACGATATAAGATGTATAAAGTAGAACTATAACAGAAAGAAAGAAAGAAAGACAGAAAGAAAGAATTTTAGAGAAGGGACAAAAACGAACGATATAAGATGTATAAAGCAGAAGTATGAAAGAAAGAAAGAAAGAAAGAAAGAAAGAAAGAAAGAAAGAAAGACAGAAAGAAAGAATTTTAGAGAAGGGACAAAAACGAACGATATAAGATGTATAAAGTAGAACTATAACAGAAAGAAAGAAAAAAAGAAAGAAACAAAGACTTTTAGAGAAGGGACAAAAACGAACGATATAAGATGTATAAAGAAAGAAAGAATGAAAGAAAGAAAGAAAAGAAAGAAAAAAGAAAGAAAGAAAAAAGAAAGAAAGAAAGAAAAAGAATTTTAGAGAAGGGACAAAAACGAACGATATAAGATGTATAAAGTAGAACTATAACAGAAAGAAAGAAAAAAAGAAAGAAAGAAAGACTTTTAGAGAAGGGACAAAAACGAACGATATAAGATGTATAAAGCAGAAGTATGAAAGAAAGAAAGAAAGAAAGAAAGAAAGAAAGAAAGAAAGAAAGAATTTTAGAGAAGGGACAAAATCGAACGATATAAGATGTATAAAGTAGAACTATAACAGAAAGAAAGAAAAAAAGAAAGAAAGAAAGACTTTTAGAGAAGGGACAAAAACGAACGATATAAGATGTATAAAGTAGAAGTATGGAAAGAAAGAAAAGAAAGAAAGAAAGAAAAGAAAGAAAGAAAAGAAAGAAAGAATTTTAGAGAAGGAAAAAACGAACGATATAAGAAGTATAAAGTAGAACTATGAAAAGAAAGAAAGAAAGAAAGAAAGAAAGAAAGAAAGAAAGAAAGAAAGAAAGAATTTTAGAGAAGGAAAAAACGAACGATATAAGAAGTATAAAGTAGAACTATGGTAGAAAGAAAGAAAGAAAGAAAGAAAGAAAGAAAGAAAGAAAGAATTTTGAGAAGGAAAAAACGAACGATATAAGAAGTATAAAGTAGAACTATGAAAGAAAGAAAGAAAGAAAGAAAGAAAGAAAGAAAGAAAGAAAGAAAGAATGTTAGAGAAGGAAAAAACGAACGATATAAGAAGTATAAAGTAGAACTATAGTAGAAAGAAAGAAAGAAAGAAAGAAAGAAAGAATTTTAGAGAAGGAAAAAACGAACGATATAAGATGTAAAAAGAACAGAAGAAAGAAAGAAAGAAAAAGAAAGAAAGAAAGAAAGAAAGAAAGAAAGAAAGAAAGAAAGAAAGAATTTTAGAGAAGGAAAAAACGAACGATATAAGAAGTATAAAGTAGAACTATAGTAGAAAGAAAGAAAGAAAGAAAGAAAGAATTTTAGAGAAGGAAAAAACGAACGATATAAGAAGTATAAAGTAGAACTATGGTAGAAAGAAAGAAAGAAAGAAGAATTTTAAAGAAAGAAAAGAAAGAAAAAAGAAAGAAAGAAAGAAAGAAAGAAAGAATTTTAGAGAAGGAAAAAACGAACGATATAAGAAGTATAAAGTAGAACTATGGTAGAAAGAAAGAAAGAAAGAATTTTAGAGAAGGAAAAAACGAACGATATAAGAAGTATAAAGTAGAACTATGGTAGAAAGAAAGAAAGAAAGAAAGAAAGAAAGAAAGAAAGAAAGAATTTTAGAGAAGGAAAAAACGAACGATATAAGAAGAAATAAAGCAGAAGAATGAAAGAAAGAAATAAAAGAAAAAAGAAAGAAAGAAAGAAAAAAAAAGAATTTTAGAGAAGGGAAAAAATCGAACGATATAAGATGTATAAAGTAGAACTATAACAGAAAGAAAGAAAAAAAAAAAGAAAGAAAGAAAGACTTTTAGAGAAGGGA
>CAHIKZ030000602.1:2697500-2705000 GCA_903632075.3 Acanthosepion pharaonis
GAAAGAAAGAAAGAAAAGAAAGAAAAGAAAGAAAACTATTTTCGAGAAGGGACAAAAACGAACGATAGAAAGAAAAAAGAGAAGGAAAAAAAGAAAGAAAAGTAGAATTATAAGAACGAAAGAAAAAGAAAGAAAGAAAAAGAAAGAAAAAAGAAAGAAAGAAAGACTTTTAGAGAAGGGACAAAACGAACGATATAAGATGTATAAAAAGCAGAACTATAATACAAAAAAGAAAGAAAGAAAGAAAGAAAGAAAGAATGAAAGAAAGAAAAGAAAGAAAGAAAGAAAAGAAAGAAAAAGTAAAATAGACTAGGTTAGATAGATAGATAGATAGATAGATAGATAGAAAGATAGATAGAAAAACTGGCTAAGGTAAGAAAGAAAGAAAGAAAGAAAGAGATAGATCCAACGCTCTAGAGCAGTGGATCTCAACCTTTTTTTACCCATGGACCCCTTTCCTTCTTTTTATCTTGGTGGAACCCTTCATAGCTATTGGACATAAGAACAATTTTCTATTCTTCACTAAAATAAATTTTAAGAAGTTTTAATTATCAAAGAAATAGTATACGATTAAGCTTTATTTTTAAACAAATCTAATTTAATACAGGAGAAAAATATTCTACTATAATTATAATAATAATTATTATTACTATTTTTAATTAACACAACAATTGAGTTTTGCCTGTGGAAAGAAAAAAACGAATGGATATAAGAAGGGTCCATGTAAAAATGGTTGAGAAAGAAAAAAAAAGAGAGCCACTCAGTATAGAGAGTTACGAACGATAAAATAGTTATGATGAATGCGGCTTGAGATTGAAAGAAAGATTATAAGGATAAGGAGGATAGATGAAGACTGAACCTTGATTACAGAACTCTGGGAAGCATCCACTTGGGTGTCTGTTCTTGGCAAAAAAGTTGTCTCAGGGGAATTGTCTCCATACATATAAAATAGGAAAATGGCGGTGATTAGAACCCCGTGGAAGAAGTGCGGGCGCTTTTTGTTTTTTTGTTCATGGACAGACATCGCGCATGAAATAACCCCTGGTGGGGTTACCTTTAACGAGCAATGTTTGTCCTTCAAATTTTTAAAGTGAAGGAAACTTGGTCACGAGATTAGTTCCACTCTCTGAACCACGTTGGCATTTACCCGACAAATGATATCACAGCCTATGGAAGCACGTGCAAAAATCAAGATGTTCGGAGCCTGCCATCTGATCGCACGCCTGGTCCAGATCTAACAGCACACAGTGGGAAAAACTGGCTTTAGCTTTCAATGTCTCAAAAACCAACCGAGTAACATAATTCAACACCGATCAAACCCTGACTTTTTTTCCAGCCTTGATCCCTATGAGGCCCATAAGAAAAAAATTAAGAACGAAATTATGAAATTACGAAAGAAAGAAAGAAAGAAAGAAAGAAAGAAAGAAAGAAAGAAAGAAAGAAAGAATTTTAGAGAAGGGACAAAAACGAACGATATAAGATGTATAAAGCAGAAGTATAAAAGAAAGATAGAAAGAAAGAAAGACTTTTAGAGAAGGGACAAAAACGAACGATATAAGATGTATAAAGCAGAAGTATAAAAGAAAGAAAGAAAGAAAGAAAGAAAGAAAGAAAGAAAGAAAGAATTTTAGAGAAGGGACAAAAACGAACGATATAAGACGTATTAAGTAGAAGTGTAATAGAAAAAAAAAGAAAGATTTTTTGCGACGGGACAAAAGTGAACGATATAAGAAGTATAAAGAGGAACTATAGTAGAAAGAAAGAAAGAAAGCAACTAAGGTGAGATATATATTTTCATACTAAGGGTCACGCACTACAAAGCTCAAGAGTCTCACAAGGTAGAGGGTCGCTATCGAAATTGTTATAACTAACACGGGATATAAATGAAAGATTAGGCGTAGAGTTGAGCATATTTTTACAACCATTGACGCCAACCCTCAAGTGAAACTTTTATGCTTTATCATTATAGGAATCAGATTAGACCAAAGATGGAATATTGTAGCCATATTTGGGCTGGGACTGTCCTATCCTCACTTTCCCAACTTGTCAGAGTTCAACGGCATTTACTCAACCTTGTGAGTGATGATTTATTTTCGACTCTGCAAGCCCCGTTAAGCTCTCTCTCTGATTCACAGCCACTGCTACCAGGGGAAAGAAAGGTCATAGGGAGAGAGAA
Source organism: Acanthosepion pharaonis (assembly GCA_903632075.3). Lineage (NCBI taxonomy): Eukaryota > Metazoa > Mollusca > Cephalopoda > Sepiida > Sepiidae > Acanthosepion > Acanthosepion pharaonis. Next base: position 2,699,677 of record CAHIKZ030000602.1, read on the forward strand.
TAATGATCTCGATGACCTGATGCGGACTGGTGCTGACAAACATGCCCTTACTACCAGTCGAGATACACCAACCAGTAAACTGAATTGTTTAAGTATCTCATCTAGCAGGATCTTCTTTCTGACAAGCAATATGGCTTTCGCTTCCCTCTGTCCACTGCTGATGATTTAACAGTTATTGTCGAAGGAGTTTATAAAAAAAAGAATAATGAAGCTCTGGCTGTTGCTTTGGATATGTCGTATGGATATTTGTCATGCTGTTTTTCTTAGTAAGTTTGAATTTTTGATTTGATTCCATCTTTCTTATCTGTGTTGTTATAGAGTGAACGAAAACTTTTTCTTTTCCCGTATGAGAAACGAATCCTTCGTCGCCAATGTGTTGTAAAGTAGTTTTCACAGTGGAGGCTTGTATTTCACTGAGTCGTCCTAAATTAGGTTCGACGTACAAACCGTTAGGAACTTGCAGTAAGAGTTAATGACGCAGCAATCTAGTTGTGATGGTTGATACTTCAATGTCCGACATCGACTGACTCACTCAACACCACTGAGTTCGTACTACTACTACTACTTATTATGTGTGGGAGATTCTATTAATAAAAGAATATGTACGTCAGGTATAACATTATCTAATTGCGAAATTATTTTTTATTGAAAAGTCACTCTTCTAGATCTGCTTACATTAAAACGCCTGCCTTCTAGGCCTTGATCCTTACACCTATATTGACCCTAATCTTTATCAACAACGCTTCTGATGCCATCAAAGCTCAAATCTAAATCTGTCCTGGTAGTTGATGTAAAAAAAAAAAAAGATATACGATCTGTTGTTAATTGGGACAGGGAAATGGCTTGTTAATTTTATCAGTTATTGTCAATCTGGCTTGCCGTCGTTGATAATGACCAAATCGAAACACTGATTTAAAATTATTCAGATCCAGTGACACGGGACATCGCATATATACTCCACACACTCCAACTGTATTTAGCAAATTCCGATCTTTTCCCCAAGTATCACCTTATTGTCGAACAGATGTGTGTATGAATTCTTCTCCTGACATGAAAATGTTTACCTCTTCAAGTCTTTTCTTTTTTTATTGTTTCCATTCAATTATTGTCATTAAAGTAATAATAAGTCAAATTGTTACATTTGATAATGAATTGTTTACTTCAACATCCAGATTAAATTATATATGGTCGTTCCTTGTCATGGCAGAGGGCTTATTTGTTCCAGTAATCCTAACAACAAAGCCGTCTGCAGTACTAGCTCCCGTAGGGTCCACCCATGGCGGTAAGATCGAAGATGAAGCACCAAACTGAACGCGACCAACACCCGAAGGCGGAATAGTCAAAGAACTACATAATCTCAACGGCCAGACCGGAAGAGGGTAGCACCAGTAGGGTTGGCATAACTATGGTGAACATTGACAGTCCAAGGATCCAACAGCCGGATACAACCATATTTGCTAGATCTCGCCTGTCTCAAACCCTTTTGAGCCACGATGCAAGCGCTTCTGCTCAGGTGAGAGAGCTTCTGATGTTCGGGTGCGAGCGGGTGCCGACAACAATAAATTTAAGTATCAATCTGGCCTGCAGTCGTTGGTGATAACCAAACCGAAACAATAATTAAAAAATTATTCAGATCTAAAGATACGAGACATTGCATTACTCCACGTACTCCAAGTGTATTTAGCAAATTCCGATCTTTTCCCCAAGTATCACTACATTGTCGAACAGATGTGTATATGAACGCTTCTCCTGACATGACAATGTTTACTTCTTCATGACTTTTCTTATGTGTTGATTCGTTTCAATTATTGTCATTAAAGTAATAATGAGTCAATTTGATACATTTGATAATGAACTGTTCACTTCAACATCCAGTTTAAATTACATATGGCCGTTCCTTGTCATGGCAGAGGGCTTACTTGTTCCAGTAATCCGAACAGTAAAGCCGTCTGCAGTTCTAGCTCCCGTAGGGTCCACCCATGACGGTAAGATCGAAGATGAAGCACCAAACTGAACTCCGGAAGGCGGAATAGTCAAAGAACTACATAGTCTCAAAGGCCAAACCGGCGGAAGAGGTTAGCCCCAGTCGGCATAATCATGGTGAACATTGACAGTCCAAGGATCCGACAGCCAGATACAGCAAAGTTTGTCAGATCTTGCCTGTCTGAATCCCCTTTGAGCCGCGAGGTGTGTGGGCTTCTTTGTCGCGCAGATTTGTCCACCAAAATCAAATTCAAGCGAAGAGCCTCGTTAAGTTCTCTCTCTGGTTCACAGCCACCGCCACAAGGGGAAAGAAAGGTCATAGGGAGAGAGGATGACAATCCCGATGATCGGATGCAGACAACAGCAAATTCAAATCAAGTATCATTACCATTATCATAATTTGGTAAACATGGATGGGGTGTCTAAAGGACTTTTTTTTTTCCTATGACACCGCCTTTATTTTAACTACTTTCATTCATCGGTAATGTTAATTGTTTTAAAAAGATATGATTAGAATTGTAATAAAACCTAAACATGAAGAAAGTGAATTTATACATTTTTTTTTTGTTCCTGAGAATTTACAATAAAAATCTTAAACACTGTTTATTTAGTTGATTATTTATTTACAAGAATAGTTTTATATTTACAACATTCTTAAACCTAATTCTAATCTGGTCTTCCCAAGCGGCCATCACTCTAAGTACTAATACAATTATATTACGACTAATAATGTAATTCCATATTTATTATTTACCAATTTATAAAGAAATAAATACTAGAACATTTTTTAAACATTTACTAAATTATTAAAATACGTTTTTTATTATTTATCATTTTATAAAGTTTGAATCGATTGGCAATTAGTCGACGTTTTGCCAACTGTTCCAGTAAACAATCTAATAAATAAATAATGTTTATTATTTTTGTTGTCAGTTTTCAAGAACAAAGAAAATGTATGAATTCACTTTCATTTGTTTAGGTTTTTGCAATTCTAATAATCGCTTTTTAAAACAATAAACAGCTTTTGTAAATATGTTTACATTAAATATGAAAATAGGAGCTCCTGAGATGGATTTTCGTCATTTCATGATCGTTTATTTCCGGAAAGGGACAAAAAGCAGTACAAATAGCAAACAAAGATATGTACCATTTATGGAGATAATACCTTAGCTGAGAATACTGTTGAAAAGAAGTTCATCAGGAAATTTTGAAAACATTCCGATTGGACTACAGTCGATGATGATGACCAAATCGAAACATTGATTAAAAATGATTCAGGTCCAATGACACGAGACATTGTATATATACTCCACCTTATATCTTATATAAGCATTGTAAGGCGTTTGAAAACAATCGGATAGGTGAATCGCCTAAGATGTTTCGGTGCATCACGATTTAACGAGGGGGAAAAAGTTTAATGGACAATGTTTCCATCAGTGATTTTCGGCTCGAACACAAAAAAAAACGACACTTCTTTCTTTTTTTAAAGAACAACCCGAGGCGATGAAAAATCGATGTTTTACAACAATATCAAGCGGAAAAACTCTTGGGGAAAACGAAAAACCGGCGAGCATTAAAAAGAAGTTCATGCTGTGTATCTAAAGGGATCAGAACGGCTTTGTCTATGATGATTCATGATTGATTAATACGTTTTTTACGGCTTATCAACCCTTTTAATTAAGGCAAAAAATATTTTTATATTGTAAGAATTTTCTTTATTTGTTTTCTTTCTTTTTCACATAAGACTGACTAATTAACCCATAACTGGGGAGATAAGAGTTGGATTCATACATTTCCCGAAGGTATTTGAGTGTAAGTGAATAAATCGAACTCTGCTCCCCGATTAACACTTCCATGCCATTATCCATTACACCATTCGCACACCCAAGGTTACAACATCTGGTCTTCCCAACCGGCCATCACTCTAAGTAGTAACCGGGTTCGACGTTGCTTAACTTCGGTGATACACCCACACACCTGTTATCCAATCAAAACACTAGTTCTGACAAACTCAATTTCTCATTGGCTAACAGCCTTAAAAAACTAAATATGCACGTGAAAAATGCCTTTGGCGCTCAAATGTGTTTGAGCCTACTTTTCCTTTCCATAACTTATAAAAGAAAGAAATTCGAATCAACTTACTAGTCAGAATTCCACACTCAGAGAGATGCCAACCAATTCCACGTTTAAATTCCAGTTTAAACTTTGACTTTCCTGCGCGAATTAACCTCTGACTCAACAACCTTTTGGCATACTCAATCTCTCTTTTAAAGAAACTTCTCAAAAATTTATTTACTTTACTTGAGAAAGTGAAATATATATTCACTACATATTAGTAACAGTAACAAACAAAACTTTCAACAATTAACTTAAGAATATTTTACATAATACTCGTATACACACACTAACATTTGAACTTTTGTACGTTAAACAGTAAACTGTTTAATTCTTACAACAAATCTCCAAAACACTGATTTAATCATTCAAACATACTCAACAACAAACTACATGTCTTATTACATCAACATACAACATATCACCAATTCATAACTCATTTGTATATATTTAAATTGTATATAAATTACTGTATTGTTGTGTATTTTCCTTCTCTTTGTTTTTAACTTTGCTTTGCATGACCTGTTCTAAATATCCGTTTATTATTTGTTGTGAATGAATGTTAACGAACCCGCCACCTAAAAATTCCTTCTGATTTAACGAAACACATTCACTAATCCCCAACAGTCTCAATTCAGTGTTCATTTTAGTGCCAACACGTAGACAGATACATAGATTTTTAACAGAATGAGATAGATAGATAGATAGATAGATAGATAGATAGATAGATAGATAGATAGATAGATAGAAATGAATAAAATGAGATAGATAGATAGATAGATAGATAGATAGATAGATAGATAGATAGATAGATAGATAGATAGATATTAACACAGTGGGATAGATACAAAATACTAACATAGCTTATAAATGGATATGAACAGAATGAAAAATATAGAGAGAGGGAGGGGAGAAATGTTAACAGACTGAAATAGATACGAAAAAGACGGTGTTAGTTTGATTAATAGAAAGAAAGAGACTATATTAACTGAGTGAGATACACAAAAAAAGAAGGAGCTTTCTAAATAGATATGAACAAACTGTGATAGATAGATAGATAGATAGATAGATAGATAGATAGATAGATAGATAGATAGATAGATAGATAAAACAATAAAATTGATTAGGACATAATAAAATAGATTTATAGCTAGATTGGAATGAACAGACTGAGATAGATAGATAGATAGATAGAAGAATAAAATAGATTAGGACAGAATAAAATA
>CAHIKZ030000602.1:2707500-2740000 GCA_903632075.3 Acanthosepion pharaonis
CTAGGCAGTCCCCTGTTACAGATGCATTCTCAGGCACATGTGTGTTCAAAAATACCCACAGATTCCGCCCATGGTTTATGCTGCAACTATGCCCAGCGGACCTTAGTTACAGTTTCTGGGAAAGAGCTCACTGTCTGGTCTGACCAACAACCTGAAATAGGCCAGTACGCTGAAACCCTCGGTCACAATATCTTGTGACTTGGTCTTGGTGTTAGCGCACACAGATACACAAACACACACAGACACACACGTACACACACACACACACACACACATATATATATATATATATATTAATATATATTTTTATACGTAATTTTTATAAATACAAATATTTAAATAAATGCACTGTTTATAATAAACAGTATCAACAACATTTACCGACCTGAATATCCGAGAAATCTCAAAGAAAATATGTGACCTCCGACAGTAATCGAATCTATATCCTACACGGAACCGTCTTATAGCCTAACGTGCTATACCATGTAGCTACAGAGGAAGCGTTTGGTTACCAAGTTTAAATTACTGTTTTTGAAATACAAACGAGAACGTTCATATCTGTTCGAAGCTTATCATAGCGTAAACGAATGACATCATATTTTATTAAAAGGACTAAGTCCGACAATTATTTTAATATATTTTTTTTGTTTGTATAAACGAATAAATGTCAACCTAACAAGCTATATGATAAAAGCTTTAGTGGAAAAAGTACTAAGTATAAATTGGATTACTTTTTCAATGTTCTGCCTATAGATCTTTCCAATCGACTGCTTCATAGGAAATACCCAAAACTCCACTGAATTTCGAATTAATTTCTTCGTAGATTGTTTTTAAAATTTTAGATATTTATCAAACCTTAACCTCCCAAATATGCACGTTAAAGTAACGCGAACTGACAGCGTCTAGGAATTTGAATGAAACCTGTCGGATAATTTATTGGGGCTGTTATAACGCGTCTTCCTCAATGTAGCCTTTATCGCCCACCCTTTAACCACCTTTATCTAGAGACGAGACGCGTTAGATTAGAGCAACATCCAGCCGATACACTAGGGTTAAAATAGAAAACTAAAATGATACATATGACGCACTCACATCCTCTCTCCCACCTCACTTCCTCACTTCGTTAACTTTGCGTATTCTTGATTAGGTCCGTAAAAAACCTGTGAATTTTCTTTTCATTCTTCATTTCAGCTTTTGGAAGTAAAGTCTGATGATCCAGAACACTGTTAAAGGGGTTATGGTGAAATATCTTATTACATGGAATCTTAACGTGGTCTGTCTTTTATTCAAAATATATATATATATATATATATATATATATATATATATATATATATATATATATATATTATATATATATAGAAGAGAGAGAGACAGTCTCTCAAAAATGTATACATTTTGAAGCTTTCTCAATCACGTATAATAAATAATATTAAGCTCTACTCTGCATTGAGCAATTTTAAAAAAATTAATGCCACAGACACAGAAGGTGGAATTATATATACTCCATTTGTTTTATTTTTTATTCAGTAGTTATTTTTCTGGTTTCTTTTTTGAATTTGTAGGTTTGATGAATTGGATCGTATTTACGAGTACTAGTGTTTAAGCCTTTTATTATATATATATATATATATATATATATATATATATATATATATATATATATATATATTAAACCTAGAAAAGGTTACTGAATGAGGAAGAACCAAAACGGAAAATAACAAATGAAATGGTAATGTAATCTTTATAATATCAAAAAATAGAATACTCGCCAGCTGCGTGGGCAGGTAAACCACTGCTAGTGGTGTACTACTTAGACAGCATATTACCCCCACTTACAATAGTGTCCAACGTATTTATGAGGACTGAAACATGCCCATTAGTGTTCATAGGAACGGTATATATATATATATATATATATATATATATATATATATATATATATATATATATATATATATGCCGATATATATATATCGGCATACCTTTCATATCTTTTATTAAAACATGTAAATGAATAATCTAGACATATGTATATATATATATATATATATATATATATATATGTATGTCAATCGCAGACACTACTGTTTCGCTGTATCACAGCTCCTCAGTGCGACTAGAGGGTGTCTGAAAAATGTATATACATTTTGAGGCATTCTCAAGAAATAATTCAAATAACTAGAACCAAATCTAATTTGAATAATACACATGAAGACAGTGTTTATTATAAATGCATGCTCTTCAGATTTTGTCATCGCATGTCTTCAAAATGGCGTTATGAGCCAGAAATTGATGACAACGTGACGCAATGGACTCCCAAGCAACAATCAACATTTCGATAGGTTTCTTGGACTTCCCTGAAGACTTTCCATCACCCTTTCTTGCTTCACTGATTCGAGCTATATACATGCCGTCTCCCACATTACAGCCCCACCCGCTCACCCAACACTCTGTTGACCGACTGGATCCATTACTTGTGCCGTTTCCTTCATTACAGAACCACCAGCTTGCGTAACGCTCTGCTCACCGGCTGGGTGAATACACGTATCGTATCCTACCTTACAGCTCCACCAGCTTGCACAACACTGCTGCCCAAAGGGATCCATACACGTGCTGTCTCCCACATTAGAGTCCTACGCGATTACGCAACACTCTTTTGAGAGGCTGGATCCATACATGTGCCGTTTCCTTCATTACAGCACCACCAGCTTGCACAACACACTGCTGACCGGCTGGTTCCATACACATTCCGTCTTTTCCATTAGAGCCCCCCCCCACCACCACCACCACCAGCTTGCTCAACACTCTGCTAGTGTGATCTCCTCAATACACGAAATTGACTGTGTGCTGGCATGACCTGGTGACATGATTCGTTTAACCAACTGACACAGTCCCGGTTCTGTAATGTTCCCCTGGTTTACATATGGCGCATTAACCTATGCCGACGCATCAATAATTGTACCATTGTCTCTAAAATTCCATGGAATACAATGTACCCATCTACCAAAATGGCTTTCCTACAACGTTTCTACAACGCTACATAATTAACAGATAATAATTAATAAATTCTAGAACGGTATTACAACGTGGATACCCCATCTAAATTAGGGATTCTCAATTAGAACAAAATATACGAAAATATAAAGAATAAATATCAAAACAAATAACAGATGTGGGTGAAACATGTAGGTCCGTAAAATCTCGTGTTTTCGAATATAAACGAGATATTCGCCTCGGTAATTTAAACAATGCTTTATTTGTACACATAACTAAATCTGATCATAATTTCGATTTTGATTCTGTGAAAATTTCAAAATATATTCATAATAATAATCTTAGGCGGATTTATGAGGCAGGCATAATATCTATCTCACGTACGGTGAATACTAGACCCGGCTTCTTTAATATTTCCCCTTTTCTGGCAAGATTAATGCTCGATAAACGTACATATAAATTTTAGATTGAAATAAAATTCTTTTCATTTTTCATTCAAAATACTTTATTTTAGGAATACGTTTTCACAACATCGCCGACGTGACGCCCACGTGACGCCCACGTGACGCCCACGTGACGCCCACGTGACGCCCACGTGATCATATTGAAACGGAACGCTGATCTTGAAAAATTTCAGTTATCTGTTCTGATTAGTCTTACTCTTATGTCCATCGTCTTTTCATGTTGAATTAAATATAGTCTAATGTTAATTATGTTTTATGAATATGTCCTGAAGATGGTCTACTAGACCGAAACGTCCGACGTTGACATTATATTAACATTAAAACAGCATAATTGCATATACTGTCGGATCTATACCGTATATTTGCTTACATATATATATATATATATATATTGTAGTAAAAAGAAAGAACAGTAAGATATATAATCCGGTGTTCTTATTGATATTTTTATTTTTACAAAACAGTGCTCAATGTAAACTTACAGAGCATAAATATTATAAATTAACTGATTTAAGAATATGGTTCCTTCGCTACACAGGAATTACCATGTTTCAAAAACAGAAACTAAAACCTCCAAATTTAATTATATCATTAAATTAAACGCATTAGTTCTTTCAAATTTAAAATAAGTTATTCCAAAATTCGCTTGAAGATGAAACAGAGCTAATACTTTTAATTTAATTATATAATTAAATTTGAAGTTTTTAGCTTCGGTTTTTGAAACATGGTAATTCTTGTGTAGCGTAGGAATCATATATTTAAATCAGTTAATTTATAATATATATATATATATATATATATATATATATATATATAGCTCTATCTCTGATATTGAGCGCTTTCTAATAAGTACCGCGCATATAATATATAAATAATTATACATATATATATTTATTTATATTTATATACACTTTTCACATATATATATATATATATATATATATATATATATATATATATATATATGAGGGTGAAAAGAAGCTCCTCGTTGAAAATGTGATTCCTAAAGGGGTAGAATTTCATTTCTAATTTCTGTTTTTATGTCAGAGTGACAATTGTATACCAGAATGGCACAAGGCCTGACACTGCATGAGTACTCTTAGCTAACATAACGTTACGAAGTATGACAGTCTTTGGCACACGTACAGAAATGGTGGCACAGTGTTCATAGACCTTACGTTTCAGTCGATACGAAAACAATCAGAAATTGTCCTGAGTACGGTATGTGGAGTAGATAGCCACAGAAGCAGTGGTCACTAAGCATCTATATTAGAAGAAAATTCGCAAAGGGTTAAGTTTTCATTTTTATGCGTTTTTTTTTTTTTCTTTTTTGTTTTTTTTTTTTTTTTTTTTTTTACAATTCCAGCTTGACCATTTAAAGAACATCTTGAGCGAATCGAAATTTGTTCCAGGAAACACGCGAACGAACACCGGAAATAAAGAAAAATGGCTGCGTTTATATGCACAAAACACGATCTTTGAAAAAGAATGTACCAACAATCGAAAGTTCTCGGGGGGTGGGGAGTGATATAAAATAAAAATTGACATGAATTTCGGAAAAAATACAGGTAACATGAAACAACTACCGTATATACACATGTAAAGTGCGATGTTTATTTTAAACACACCTGTACTTTTTGACTACAGTAAAATGGATATTTTAAATACGTCCATGTTATTTTGAGACAGAGCCAAGAACTGAAAAGGCACGTGGTTCTTAGTCGAAACTTAGCAAAGAATGATTTGTACGACTACTCTCCCTCGTTCAAACCCAAGACCGAGGGAGAGGGGTGCTAGACTGACCGTTCACATCGAAAGGGAATCACTCTACGACTGTGTACAGGCATTTGTTCGCAGGCCACCTTATATTCAACAAACTTTTCAATAGAAAACTTAAGACGATGTGGATTTAATTCAGTACCATTAAAAAATAAAACAAGTTATGAAAACTTGAGCTGTTACGTAACATCTGTCGTTCTTTATGGCAGCGAATGTTGGACGATTTCCTCAAAGATGAACAAGAAACTCGAAGCGACAGAGATGTGGTTCTACGGAAGGATGCTAAGGATATCCTGGACCGAGCGTGTGAGCAACGATGAGGTCTTAGAGAGTATGCAAACAAGGAGGCTGCTTATACTTAACATTAGGAAGAGGCAGCTGAAGTTTCTGGGACACATAATGAGGAAGGAGGGTCTGGAGAATCTGATACTCACAGGTCGAATAGAGGGAAAGAGAAAACAACGCGTGACGTACCTGGCGGGCTTAAACAAGTGGATCACATGGTCTGGGGGAGGGTAGCAGGGGGAAGGCACTTGTTGAGAGCTACAAGGGATAGAGGGAGATGGAGTTTTAGATCGCCTACGTCCTGAAAGGACATGGCGCATAAAAAGCAAAGAAAGAAAAAAATGGATATTTAGTTCGGTCAACAGCGTACCCAGGCACATACGCTAATTTTATATCTAATTTTTATATCTCATTCTATATCTAATTTTTATATCTCAACAGCGTACCCAAGTACATACGCTAATTTTATATCTCGTGTATGATGCGACCTCCTTAAAATTAGCTTAAAAAGTCGCATGAAAAATTTGATGAGAAGAACTTGTGTATATTATTCAAACAAAGACGCGTGTGTCTGTTTTTTTGCTTTTTTTTTTGCTTTTTTTTTGCTTTTTTGCTTTTTTTTGCTTTTTTTTTTGCTTTTTTTGGGGGGGGGTTCTTTTTAATTAATTCAAATATGAAGTCATCAGACAAAAATATTTCATGTCACACAAAATCAGATTGTTCCTCGAAATGAATTATTCTCTCACTGGTTTGACTTAAATTCACTTTTCGTATCTCGTTTGTAATGATAGGGTTTCTTTCTTTTCCTTCGCCATTCTGGTCACAGAAAAGGAATCACATTTTCCACAAGAACAATGCAAGCAAAGCAAAAAAAAAAAAAAAAAAAAAAAACTCGAACAATGCCTTCTATTATTTATCTTAATTAGGCAAATAATTCATGAAAAGATTTCTGCTTACGCAGTCGTCCATTCGAAAAGAAAGTCACTTTTAAAATGTCGTCTGCACTTTAAATCCTGACAATTGAATTCATTGAAACAATTTAAACTATGTTTTTGTCACTACAGCTAGTCAAACAGTAAATTGGTAGAATGGGTATTTAAACTCGAGTGTATCTGAATAAAAGTAATTCGTACGTACTCCTACCGACATTCATACACAAAAAAAGTAGATAGAGAGACTGGGAAAAGATTTGAGAGAGGGTGAGATAGATAGATAGATAGATAGATAGATAGATAGATAGATAGATAGATAGATAGATAAAGAATGAGAATATATACAGAATGAGATAGATAAATAAACGGAGTGAGATATATAGATGAACAGTGAGATAGATAGATAGATAGATAGATAGATAGATAGATAGATAGATAAGCTGCTACTTGAAACGAAACTGAAAAATTCCAAAAGTTTTTTCAAGAACTAATGTATCTCATCTGTATCTCAGCATGATGGCCTTAACTTTAATGTTTCATGAATGTGATCAGATCCTAAGCGAACATACTGTGAACTAGCAATACTGCACCTACAGATTGGCGGCTCAGTAAATCAGCATATCACCGGATAGTATTTGAATTTCGATCGTTATTATGGCTGCTGTATAAACGCAGAACCCACTAATGACAACACCAAGTGAAACATATTTATCGATCCAGACACCTACCAATAAAAGGGAACTAATATAAAAGACAGGCTTGAAAGATACAAGTCATACATCAGAGTCCTACATCAGAGTCGTATCAGAGATGATCAAACAATACGTGATCCATACAAGATCTGGACAGTATTCAAAAGAGATCCCACTTAATTAAGCTAACAAAAGGGAAACATTTACTGATAGTATACATTTATATGAACCGCATCATTTCTATCCGACAATACATCATTTATAAAGAATTTCATTGCTGGTAGGGCTTCCAAAGAAGAAACAGTCCGAACAATATAAATAATGTAAATAATTACAATACTGCATGCCAGAAATATCGACAGATATCTGGAAGATGTTTTAACAAACGACGATACAGAAATCCGAGAACGCATTGGGATAGCGAAAGATGTTTTCCAAAAGCTAAGCTAAAGATGTTCTTCACAAAAAAAGAAAAAAGACAAATACGGAATTTCAATAAAATTTAATAAAGATTTCTGCATATCGTTGACTTATTAAAAGTTTTCCTTTTTCAATCAAATTAGCGCTAATATTTTCCTTTCATGTAAATATTCCAGGTCTGTTTTGACTAAATATCAGAAACCATACCGTTTGACTGCGAATATCTTTTGCTAGAATTTTTCACTTTGGCCTAAAAGATTGAAAAATTAAAACCAGTTTTAAAGTTTTTCGAAAATAAAAATAAAAAAAGGGAGGTAGAGACTCTCGGAAAATTGGGATTTTTTTTAGTGGAAAATAAAGAATAATATTAATTTGTTTTAAACATTTTAATTTTTTATATTAATCCGAATAATGTAAATAATTGAAATAATATGTGTGTGTCTGTGTGCCTGTGTTAAATTCATTCCAGTTGTGGAGGAGAATACAAGAAAGAAATCACTCCCCCACCCTGCAAATAATATTTTAAGAGTACTGGGAAGCTCTAATTCATCCATTGATTTCGAAAGCAAAAATGGTTGATCGTGTGTGAGGAGTGAATCGAGGTGACCACCATTTGAGAAATGAAGTCAAAATAACCGATTGGGAGAATCAATAGCGAATAAGACTTTTTTTTTAAGAAACCAACGGTTATACTTGTCTCGAACAATACGATCAGCAGACTAAGCGTAGAAATTGAGAACTTATGCGATCCGCCGATCAGCAAAATGTTAAATGTGAAGGTTAAAAGAATGTGCAGATGTATGGATACAAAAGGCGATTATCTCCATTTGGTGGAGATAAGTCACATGGGTCACGTGACGGCCGCTTAGTGACGTCACTTCATACAATGACAACAGTGGTCAGTCCCTCAGGTTTGTTTTACAGTAGCCAAACCGAAAGGTTACTTTCTTTAAACCCATTTCCCCCAATGACCCGGACAGATGATAAATCTGCCTCCCCCACCAACTTAAAAGTCCATAGTGCCGTTTTCCCTTGGCAATATATCTTTCGCAGATACAGAAAGAAACTTCAGCTCGCAGAACTCAATTTGGGAAAACCCAAGACTCGCTGTTTCTTATTCGTGGAATATGTCCTCACCTGGGACATAGATGAATCCGGTCCGTTTGAATCTGGAGTCCTAAACATGGTTTCTCCTGCCACAGAAGTATTTCTATGTTATACATAAGATTCTTCTGTTTTTCTTTACACTCTGCTTTGCTGCGTAGATATATGTGATATATTATTCACCGTGGGACACTTGAATAGGGTGTTCCAGTAACTTTGACCGATTTTAAATGTGAATTAAGTTTAAGTGTCTAATGATTTTTTTTTCTTTTTCTTTCAGATTTAACTACTTAAGTCTTTAGCAATTTCAACCATGGAAAGATTAAAAATCAAACATGTTAAAGTTATCGAAGCCTATTACACTTTAGGATACACAATTGGAACCATTATATGTTGTGTGCCATATTAAGGGTGTTCAATAACTTAGACCAATTTTAAATGTGAATTAAGTTTAAGTGTTTAATGATTTTTTCTTTTTCTTTCAGATTTGACAACTGAAGTCTTTGGCAATTTCAACCATGGAAAGAATAATACTCAAACAACGTATCAAAGTTATCGAAGCCTATTACGGAAATGGATGTTCAAATATTTTTTTGGTCAACATAATCGACCAACCGAGAGTGCAACTGAAAAAATTGTTCGTAAATTCAAACGAACTGAGTTGATGGCAGATGTGAAAATACCATTGCGTGCTCCCTTACGCCGTTCAGCTGAAAACATTGCTGCAGTGCACGTGAATGTGGCCGAAAATCCAGACCCCTCTATTCGTCATCGCGCGTAGGAATTGAACTTCTCCACAACAATCGGACATCGAAAGATTTGTCTCAGCACGCTTACAAAATTCAATTTACACGAGAACTGAAACCTGCTGCCCATTTGGAGCGCTGTACATTCGTCAGTTGGGTCCACGGGCAAAGACAAGCTGATGAAGATTTTTCGCAAAATATCCTCTTTAGTGATGAAACCCATTTTCATCTTGATAGATTCGTTAATAAGCAGAATTGTCGTATTTGAGCTGATGAAAATCCAAGGAAGATTGTTGAAAAGCCACTGCATCCACAAAAGGTCACTGTTTGGTGTGGATTTTTACTAGCGAATCATTAAGTCGTATATTTATAAATTTGAACGTCTATTTTCGTAATAGACTTTGATAACTTTAACATGCTGTTTAGTTGTTAATCTTTCCATGATTGAAATTGCCAAAGAATTAAGTTGTTAAATCTGAAAGAATAAAATCATTAGACGTATAAACTTAATTCACATTTAAAATCCGTCCAAGTTAATGGAACACCCGATATATATATATATATATATATATATATATATATATTTATTTAAAATTATAACATAAATATATTTTATAAAATCACTACAAAAATAGCCATTTTGTTTCAACACCTCCGGAGGAAAAATCCTCCTCACTCCTCCCAATCACTCTTACTTTTTGATGATTTTGAATGTCTCAATTCAAGATCACTTAAGACACCGGAGGTGTTGAAACACAATGGCTATTTTTGTAGTGATTTTATAACATATTTATGTTATAATTTTTAAATAAATAATTATATCTGCTCTCTACTATGTATTGAGCACTCTTTTAAGAATAGTAATTGTTGTTTATTGGAATTTATTCCATATACACCAATCCTATACTTTATATATATATATATATATATATATATATATATATATATATATATATATATATGGCATAATGAGAAGCCACGTATACTTTCTTAATATGTATATATAGAAAAAGTTGCAAATTAAAAAAAATAATGTACTTTTATGAAAGTATACAAATAAATAAATACTTTCATAAAAAGTACATTATTTTTTTATTTGCAACTTTATATATATATATATATATATATATATATATATATATATATATGTATGTATGTATGTATGTATATATAGTTTTGTGTGTGTCTTAGTGGGATAAAAAGTCTCTCTGAGAACAAAGCGTGCTTGTCATTCATTTCAGCCATTCCATTCCGCCCGTTAATTACGGTGTTATTATATCATGAATATGATAATACCCATAATGGGGGAAATGAAAATGGGAGAATGAATTCTACCATAACTCTCCCTCATTAAACAGAAAAATCCAATGTTATGTTTCAAAGTTTAGCCGCTGAAACAAAAATGTTAGTCCGAATAATGCCCAACATTGAGTAGATCTTCTTTTATGTGTTATGGTTCTACAACATGTTGGCGATCATGAAAATTACCAAATTCCTAATATTTGTTGCTTTGTGTAATGTTGGGGCCTTTAAAATTCCCCCATTATCCGTGTTCTACCTTCAATTCACATAAGTTCTTCAAGTAGTCTACGCTGTTCCTCTTTGCTTTCAGTGTCAAATTCACTAGGACTGCTTTCAAAATATAACGCAATGGCGGTTTATAGCTTAAAAAACAACATATTCGCCATTGCTTAGTGTATGAATTCCGAATTGATAGTGATTATCTATCTATCTATCTATCTTTTATTTTTAACTAAGTTTTACTTTTATCTATCAATCTAAGACTTATTTTAGCTGTCTATTTATCTAAGTCTTATTTTTAAGAAAGAATTACTTTAATCTATCGATCTAAGACTTATTTTAGGTATCATATTTTTATCTAACATTCTATCTATCTATTTAAAACTTATTTTTAACTAAGAATACTTTTATCTATCGATCTTAGACTTATTTTAGCTGTCTATCTATCTATCTAAGTCTTATTTTTTAAGAAAGAATTACTTTAATCTATCGATCTAAGACTTATTTTTAGCTGTCATTTTTATCTGCCTGTATATCTATCAACCTATTTAAATTTTATTTTTAAATAAGTCTTACTTTTATCTATCGATCTAAGACTTATTTTAGTTGTCTTACTTTTATCTATCTATCTATCTATCTATCTATCTATCTATCTATCTGTTGTAGTCTGTTTAGGGGCCAGAAAGAAAGACACGGAAGATGAAGGTAGGTTGAAAAAGTATATTGAAGATATATACAAAACAATAGTGGTAGTAATAAGTAGATTAGCACCGCGTCTACTGCTCTGCACTCTGCCGACTCTTGCAGTTTGTATTTATGAGAGAAGGAAGAGTTTAATATACTGTAAGTGGGTTTACCACAACAGTATCTATCTAAGTCTTATTTTTAACTAAGAATTAATTTTATCTATCGATCTAAGATTATTTTTAGCTGTCTTATTTTTTCTCTATGTCTCTCTCTCTCACTCTGCTTCTCTCTCTCTCTCACTCTGCTTCTCTCTCTCTCTCTCTCTATCTCTCTATCTATCTATCTTTCTATCTATCTCTTGCTTCTTTCTTATGCGATGAATATAACTGACTAATCTACCATTCGTCCTTGATTTGAATATTGCTGTCAATTCTGGTCTGGTACCCCGGCTATACATTTGGAGAGACTTGGTAAAATCCAGAGGAAAAATTTGCAATGTCATTGATCTTGACCTGGCATGGCGCCTTCATTCACTTTCCCACCTCTATAACCTACATTCTCAGTGTGTTTTTTTTTTTTTTTTTTTTTCATTAAATATTTTCATGGTAATTGTTCTGAGGTGGTTTGCTCCGTGGTACCTAAAATGAATTTAAGTGCAGTTCTCGTCATTTTGCAGTTGAAATGGCAAGATGTAACCGTAAGTTCTATGCTAACAGTTTCTTCTCTCGCACTTGCACAACTCACTTCCGGCTCCTTGCTTCCCAGGCAACTTTAACCTTCAAAAACTTAAATGCAATATCAATCGTTAACTTCTGTTTTCTTTCTTCTTCTTCTTCTTCTTTTATTACATTGTCATATTTTTTTATCGCTCAGTAGCTCCTTGCATTTTAGTGGTTTTGCTGTCTTGATTAAAAAGCAATTTGAAAATGGTGATCGTGACCTATCCGACAAGCCTCGCTTTGACAGATGACCCACACTAAATGAATAAATTATCCGGAAAACTGTAATATCTGATCGTCCGAACAGTGTCAGTAACACTCAAACTTATAGAAAATACAATGAATTAAGATGACTCGGAATAATTATAAAAAGCAAATATGACTGAGTGAGAACAGTGTAACGTTGGGAACTGTGCAAATGATTGTCATTTTAACGATTCAAGTCAAATATACCTGCAAGAAGAAGGGTAGGAAAATTGAATAGAGAATTCAAAATCAGAAACAAAGAATTAAAGACTAGATAGATAGATAGATAGATAGATAAATAGATAGATAGATAGATAGATAGATAGATAGATATCACTGATTGAGCAGACCGAAAAGTAGAACAAGATAGATAGATAGATAGATAGATAGATAGATAGATAGATAGATAGATAGATGGAAAGAAAGAAACAGTGATAGATAGGAAGAAACAGACATAGATAGATAGATAGATAGATAGATAGATAGATAGATAGATAGATAGATATCACTGATTGAGCAGACCGAAAATTAGAACAAGATAGATAGATAGATAGATTGATAGATAGATAGATAGAAAGAAACAGTGATAGATAGGAAGAAACAGACATAGATAGATAGATAGATAGATAGATAGATAGATAGATAGATAGATAGATAGATATCACTGATTGAGCAGACCGAAAATTAGAACAAGATAGATAGATAGATAGATAGATAGATAGATAGATAGATAGATACCTCCAAGAGATCGTTAAAAAAAAGAGCATAGCATGATAAAAAAGGCGTCAAACTTGACGAAAACAAAATTGCTCTTTTTTTAGCGATCTCGTGAAGGTACCTAAGCTAGAATACTGGGGAGGGTGCTTGAGTCTTTCTGCCACTTGATCATAGGCAAGCAGATATTAATAAGGGGACAATTTAACCAGCGCACACTAACAGTCTCATGAAATGCAAATTGTGAGTAATGGGAAAAAAAACATTTATGAAAGGAAATTGGGGAAACATTGACCATTCATTCACAAGCGGAAATTAATAGAGGCAAAAAGGATTAATATTTGGTTAGCGAACTGTGACAAAAAAGTTTGGGAACCATTCAGCCGAGTCGAAAGAGAGAGAGAAAGGGAGAGATAGGGTGAAAGAACGGGTAGATATGACCACCAAGAGATAGATAGATAGATAGATAGATAGATAGATAGATAGATAGATAGATAGATAGATAGATGAATATGGACAGACTGGGATAGATAGATAGATATAGACAGACTGGGAAGATAGATATGAACAGACTGAGATAGATATAAACATACTAAGATAGATAGATGGGTAGATATGGACAGACTGGGATAGATAGCTAGCTAGCTAGCTAGCTAGATAGATAGATAGATAGATAGATAGATAGATAGATAGATAGATAGATAGATAGATTAGAACAGAATAAAATAGCTAGATAGATGTGAACAGACTGAGATAGATAGATAGATAGATAGATAGATAGATAGATAGATAGATAGATAGATAGATAGATAGATATGGACAGACTGGGATAGATAGATAGATAGATAGATAGATAGATAGATAGATAGATAGATATGGACAGACTGGGAAAGATAGATATGAACAGACTGAGATGGATATAAACATACTAAGATAGATAGATAGATAGATAGATAGATAGATAGATAAGAACGGCCAGCCATTATGATACTTTTTAATGAAAGATAGAATAAGAGAAAAACGAAAGAGAGAATGTAAAAGAAAACATTTGAATATTCCTTATTTCTTTTTCCCCTATGTGACTAATCCAGCGTGGATATCGAAATTTCGTTAAAAAATAAAGAAAGACAGCAAAATTCTATGCTTAATGCTCTGTATTGAATTAGTTCTTGCAGAAAATGAATGCAAATAAACGAATCTGTGGTGCATTAGCGATAAAGTGAATAGAGTCCGAATTCAGGAGGGGTTAGTTGCTTGGTCTAGCAACATCGTCACTACTGCTCCAGTGTATTCCCTCCCTTTCCAGCTTTTAGATTAAAAAAAATGACGGACGATCAAGATTGGAAAGGATTAGGGAAAGAGAAAGAAGATACAGATAAAGTGCCGACGTGTGAGATAAACAACCGTAGCTGTCAATCGTAGTTGCAAAAGTTTGGTTTGATTTGTTTTACGGTATATCAACCTCAATAGGTTATTTAATGCTGACAAATTTTTCATTATTGGTAATAGTTTTATTCCAAAAATCTATTTCTGGTAATATTTTTTCCTTCCAAAATTTATTTCTGGTAAGAATTTTTCTTCGCTGGTATTTCTTTGTATGTTTTTCTTCTCAAACAAATGGAAAAAAGGAAGTGACGTTTTACACACGGCTTGCCTACAACCAGGATTGTTCATAAGCATTTTCGATTCTCACCCGTCGAAGTGCAGTTGAAATGCACTGAAACCAAGTTGCATCTTTGTCGTGAGTACAATGGTTTTGTCTATATGATAAAATTATAATAAATAAATAATATACGTGTGTGTGTGTGTGTGTGTGTGTGTGTGTGTGTGTGTGTGTGTGTGTGTGTGTGTGTGTTCGCGTCACGACCAACCAGAAATAAAGACTGCTTCCAAAGTAGGTGACAAAAACTGGTCTTCGGACGTAATTCGATACTTTCTTTTATTCCGAACCAGAACAAAGAATTGGCGTGGTTTTTTTTTTTTTTTTTTGTTTTGTTTTTTTTTTTTACTTTTTTTTTAATGTTTTTGTTACTTTTATCTTTTGAACCAAAATCATGTTATTGTAAAAGTGACGGAATATCACTCGGTTATGTCCGAGCATCTGAAAGAGGGAAAAAAAAAAAAAAAAAAAAAACGAAAAAAAAAAAAAACGAAAAACGAAGCGTCTCGGAATATTTGTAACTAAATTTCTTTCTTGAAATATCCTCCATAGAAATTCTGAGACATTTTGGCGGGAAATGTGGGAGCCACTAATCCGGAGCTTGTCAAAGAGCATCAGATCCCCGCTTTTGGAAAAACCTTTGTCATTGGTTCTTATTTTGAATCTCTCCATTTCAGACATTTTTTTTTTTTTACCTTATCTTTAATGACGTTTCATTTTTTTTTTTATTTCACTCTTTTTTTTTTCCTTTTCTTTAAAATATGCTTCTCCGAGATTTCTCTTTTTTATATATTCTCTTTTTTATTCTTTCCTCATTCTTCCCCCACCCTCTCTCTCTCTCTCTCTCTCTCTCTTTCTCTCTCTCTCTCTCTTTCTCTTGCTCTCTTTCTCTTCATTTTTCAACTTTTCTTTTACTTTTTCCTCTCTCTCCAATTTTTCGATCATTTCTTCTATTTTACTTTTTCCTCTCTTCTCGTTATATTCTTTGATTTCTTCTTTTTCCAATTTTTCTATTTACATTATTCGGACTATTGTCCTCACCTTTCTGTCTATATTTCTGAGATGAGGTATTATGTACACTATTTACATTATTCGAACTATTGTCCTCATCTTTCTGTCTATATTTCTGAGATGAGGTATTATGTACACTATTTACATTATTCGGACTATTGTCCTCACCTTTCTGTCTATATTTCTGAGATGAGGTATTATGTACACTATTTACATTATTCGGACTATAGTCCTCATCTTTCTCACCATATTTATTACAACGTTTCGGCCGTTGTACTTTCCTGTCTTCTTCAGGTGGTTGTAATGTAGAACTGAACTCTTTATTTCGCTCACTGAGGTACACTGTTCTAGTTCCACGTGCCATGTTTAAGGACACATGGCACAGTGGATAAAGACGTTAGTTAGATCCAGTGACAGGACCCAGAGTGTGAGTTCAATACCCGGTTAAGGCAGCGGAGAACTTGGAGAGGGGGATTAACAGGGGTAAGTGATAACTGACATCCATTAAACATGGCACGTGGAACTAGAACAGTCTACCCCAGTGAACGAAATAAAGTGTTCAGTTCGACATTACAACCACCTGAAGAAGACCGGAAAGTCAACGACCGAAACGTTTAGGACTATTGTCCTTCTTTCTGAAAGAAGGACAATAGTCGGAATAATGTCTATATTTCTGAGATGAGTGTTATGTACACTATTTACATTATGGGACTATTGTCCTATCTTTCTATCTATATCTCAGAAATTATTAACAATACTGAGGAAGGCCGGAGCGTACAACGGCCGAAACGTTGTAATAAATATGGCGACAAAGATGTGGACAATAGTCCGAATAATGTAAAGAAAGTTTTTATTTCTTATTTATTCCTTTTTCATTTCTTCTCATTCTTTTCCTTTATTTATTCTCTTATTTCTTTTTTTCTTCAATTTCACTTTCTCTTTCGTTTTTACTCTCACTACATCTTTTTTCTTTATTTCTTCTTTTCTTATTTTTTCTTCTCCTATGTTGTTTTTCCCGCATTTTTCCTTTTTCCTCTCTCTCTCTCTCTCTCTCTCTCCATCCTTTTTTCTTTCTTTCTTTTTTTTTACCTTTTTATTTCTCTTTTCCCCTCTCCCCATCTTTTTCTTATTTTACCTCTTTTTCAGTTTTCTTCTTTTCCTTTTTGCCGCTCTCTAAATCATTTTCCTTTATTTCCCCCCTCCCCCGACTTCTCCAGATCTTTTTTGACTTTATTTCTCTGTTTTTTTTTCTTTCTTTGATTGTTCTCTCGATAACATTTTTCCTTCTGAAAATATTTCTTTCCTACCTAAAACGATTCTCTGCTTTTAGCGTTTTATTTTAACTCAACACAATATATCTTTAACTTTAATTATAGTTTTCAAACATCACCGAGAAAAACTTGTACTTACCAAAATTTAATTTAGTCTGGCGCAAGATCATAGGTACTGTACAATCTGTAGACTCATCACATAAACGATAGAACCACAGCAAAACCATATTAGGTGATGATACTGTGGTTTCAGTAGCCAACATATATTTATGGGTGTATTTGCTAAACTCACGTCCAACTGACTTTAATTAAAAGTTTGTCGAATTGCTATCCAAGATTGTAAGGCCCAAGACGTATTTTACTCATAGCTAGGCGGAGACCTGGTGGGTTCAGGCCTTCTACGTGGTGTTTACTGTTAGCTGAACTTGAACGGCTTGATGTGAACTTGAACACGATTCGCAGATTTCATTTGATAACCGCTGTGCCATGTGCATATCCACCTTTTTCCACATTTCATGAAATAAGAAAGAACAAAAAAGAATTATAAAAAGATCAGTAAAAAGAAGAAAAAGATGTTGGAAAAGAAAATGGTATTAAAGAAAGAAAGAATAATACGCTAAAGAAAATTTTTAATGATTTTGAAGAATAAAAAGGTGTTGAAGAATGGAGGAGAAAGAATGAAAACATCGGCAAAAAGATGTTGAAGAAAAAGATGTTGAAGAAGAAAAAGATGCTGAAAAGGGAGAAGTAAGAAAGAAAGAATAAGAATATCAACAAAATTGAAAAAGATGTTGTAGAACTGAAAAGAAAGAAAGAAAGAATAATAAGCAAAGTTTTTAATGATTTTGAAGAATAAAAAGATGTTGAACAATGGAAAAGAATGAATGAAAGAAAGAATGAAAAAATCAGCAAAATTGAAAAAGATGTTGAAGAAGAAAAAGATGTTGAAAAATGGAGAAGAAAGAAAGAAAGAATAAAAATGTCAGCAAAATTGAAAAAGATGTTGAAGAAGAAAAAGATGTTGAAAAATGGAGAAGAAAGAAAGAAAGAATGAAAGCATCAGCAAAATTGAAAAAGATGTTGAAGAAGAAAAAGATGTTGAAGAACTGAGAAGAAAGAAAGAACGAAAGACTATCAAAAAAAGAAAAAGATGAAGAATAAAAAAAATGTATATATATATATATATATATATATATATATATATATATATATATATATATATATATATATATATATTAATGTATTTATGTAAAAATCTTACTGGATTCCGTTTTATAGTCAATTTATTACTACTTTCCTTCTGTGTCTCTATGCAAACCAAAATATGTCTTATCTCTCAGACTGACAATGGCTGAATCAGACGATAACATTGATGCAATTCTCGTCTGCTTAAAACAGACGTATATATAATAATAGATAAAACAATCGTTGGTTAGAAGATTACGAGATGATTTCATTAGAACATTCTAATTAACAAAACATTCTTTACGAAAATAAGAACAAAAGGAAATGGCTAAGAATGAAAGCACTAAGATTACCGCAATTGAAAACTGCCGATTTTCCATAAAAGGTCTGCAACTGAAGCTCCCAGACTGCAGAGGAATTATTCATTTTCCTCTCCGAAATTCATTTATTGTCTTTTTTTTTCTATGAGTAATAATTACAATTTTTTTTTTAAATCTTCTTTTTCATTGTATTATTCCTTTTAAAATTTGTGTTCGTCTACGCATTACTTTTTTTTCTCCAATTTCTTCAAACTTTTATTTTAGACTCTTTTTACCCTTCTCAACTTGATTCTTGTTCTTTTCACTATTTTTCACGCTTTAATCATCTCTTTCGGTTTTTATTTCTTGCTCTACTTTTTTCATATTCTGTTCTGTATTTTTTCATTCTTGCTTGAGAAAAAACCTTAAACTTTTGATCAGCACTCATATATATATATATATATATATATATATATATATATATATATATATATATTGTTTATACGTTATTTTTATAGATACAGATATTTAAGTAAATGCTCTGTTTATAATTAACTGTATTAACATTTACCGGCCTGAACGTTCGAGAAATTTCATAGAAAATATGTATTCCGACAGGAGATATATTTTATATGAAATTTCTATATATTAACAAAATTGTCGGACTTGGTTCATTTCATAATATATGACGTCATTTTTTACGTTAAAATACGCTTCGTGCAGATATGAGCGTTCGAGAGAAATCATGTGAAACTTGTAGTTTAAAACCAGTATTTGGACCTTGCTAACCAGACGCTTCCTCTGTAGCTAAGTGATATAGCACGTCAAGCTATATGACGGTTCCGTATAGGATAAAAGTTCGATTTCTGTCGGGGGTCATATGTTTACACTATCTATAGCTGCTCTATTTCCTATACTGAGAACTCTTATATAGCAAATTTTAAACAACACACGCACGGAGGTACACAAGTCTCGCGATCATATCACGTTGAAAATACAGTTCTCGGATGACCTAGCAAAGTTAAGCCTGGTCATTACTTGGATGGGTGACAGCTTTGGAATACCAGATGCTGTAAGTTTGAATGTGTAGATGGTGTAATGAATTAATATAATTACTTCAAACTTTATTTTCAGGTGATACCATTGTTTAAATAGACGCCTTGTTTTCATGTATTTCGTTTATCGTCCTGTGCCCGCAAGAAAAATTAATATAGAAAATATGCTCACCGACGAAGGTAGAAAACAGCTTCAAAAACAAGGCGTTTATTTCATACAGGAGTATACACTGAAAATATAGTTTGAAGTAATAAAAATGTCGGTTCTAAAATTTCATATACATATATATATATATATATATATATATATATATAAAGAACATTAAGATATATAATCTGGTGTTCTTATACATATTTTTTTTTACAAAATAGTGCTCAATGTAAATTTACAGAGCATTAATATTATAAATTAATTGATTTAAAATATGGTTTTTCCGCTACACAGTTCTAACCATGTTTCAAAAATGAATGCTAAAAACTTCGAATTTAATTTTGCAATTACATTAAAGACATTAATTCCATTTCATCCTCAAGCAAATTTTGGAGTAACTTTTAAAATTACTGGGTTTTAAAGGCACAGCAAAAAAAAATCATAATTCACGTTTCCAAGGATACAGAGAAATCCATTCAACCAGACAAGGGGTGGTTGCGTGTTCATTATCGCTGTATTTTGATGTATCAGTTATTAGTTACGTTTTGATAGGGGTAGGGATGTATTATTCAATGAATTCTGGCATCCGTTAAATGCATGTCGTCTGGATTTTTTAAAATGCCTAAACACTGAAATCTATACTATTATTGGATTTCTGGTTCCTTCAAAGTCTTTTCCTTCTCTTTTGCTTCTAGTAGGCCTTTGCGTCTTAGTGGCTTTATTTCCTTACTTGGTATGATTATATATATATATATATATATATATATATATATATATATATATATATATATATAGTCTTAAGGTGTGCTATATTTATCGGGTAAATGCTCAATATCGGAGATAGAGCGTGTGTAAAATAAAAGAGAACATAGAAGTCAACACTTAGAGGCTACAGTCTGTTTCATGCTAGATGCAATCGTCAGGCAATCGTATATATAAATAGCCGAGAAAATAACAGCACTCGTGGCCTGACGATTGCATCTAGCATGAAACAGACTGTCGCCTCTAAGTGTTGACTTCTATGTTCACTTATATATATATATATATATATATATATATATATATATATATATATATATATATACATAGATAGATAGATAGATAGATAGATAGATAGATAGATGTGTGTACGTGTATATATATATATATATACAGGGTGACTTAAAGAAACGGGAATTTTTGAAGTGCGTATTGCCAAACATGAGCAAGTGGCAACACTGCAAGACAGTGACCTTGAGCAAGTAAACATTTCGCCATTGAGAATTCAAGATGAAATTCACAGTATCCCAGCTGTTGATGTTGCAGCAGTCAATGAGGAATCTCAACAGCAGATTTCAAGAATGCATTCGTACAGGAGGACGCCATCTACAGGACGTAATTTTTAAAAAAAATGAAAATTCCATCACTGTTTCTTAAATGGCATGTTTTAAGGTTTCAATTATTATGAAGAAAATATTTTTCTTCCATCACTTTTGGTTTTATTGCATTGTTAAAAAGTTCCCGTTTTTTGGGGTCACCCTGTATATAGTCATCGTTTATTGAGAAGATATTGATCTTTATATGAGATGAACATTAATAAAAATTATACATACCCTCAGTATTAACGAAGAGTTAAAGTGTAATGAAAGTTAACTTTGAACCTCTGGAAGAACCAATGAGTGACCACATTAGCCGCTCACTTCCCCCAAGCTGACCTCTAACAAATAACATGAGCTCACTATAAACTACTTCTGAGTACTGACTACTAACACATCGCGAGGACTTCGCTCTTAACGCCGATAGAAAGCTCACTTTCAGCAGTTAGTGATATCTCCACACTAAATAGCTACGAAGAGCATATATATTCAACGGCTGGTGAGGGCAACCATTGAACGGCTACGGTCAACTTTCAGAACTTTCTGCTTATTAACCCTGGTGAACATGTAGGAGAAAAGACATCTACCTCGATCTCTGTAGACGAACTGGCCGAGGCAAATGAAAATATGAAATCTCCGAAAGGAAAACGAAAAACGAAAAGCCAAAAGAAATAAATAACAACGGGCGTGGGGGGAGGGGGTTCGGTTAGACGAAAGCTGACTTGCCCATTGTAGCAAAGGTTATGATCGATATCAATAAACAACGGATATGAATAAATAATCTGGGAAATAAGTATTCGGGAACAAATCGATAGCAGAAGAAACATGCAACTGTCTGCCAAAAGAACGACAGGGAAGTGGAAGGCGTTGGGAGATGATGCCGCTATACTTTTAGTGGTGACTCCATACTTTCAGTGAATATTTCGTCGTGATTGCATGGAATGCGCTCAGAAATAGAGTAATCCGAACATGCGCTTATTTTTTTTTTTTTCGACTTTCTTTCTGCATTCTTTTTATCTACCAGCAATCGCAGTTCTTTCATATATAGGTATACGAAACAATTCCTCTCTTTCTCTTTATCCCTCTCTCACTCTCACTCTCTCGCTCCCTCTTGTTCACCCCATTTCACTCTCTCTCTCTCTATATATATATATATATATATGTAAATGTATTTATGTATATTTGATTAAATATGATGGACAAGAAATATCTTGTGACATTTTTATTTTATTTTTCTTGTGTCCATAAAAGTTTTCTTTTTTTTTTTTACATATTATATACAGCGGAATCCACAAAAGAAATTAAAGAAAAGCTCACAAGACATTCCTTGTCCATCATACTTAACGACACATGCATAAAGAAGGATTGCTGTATATATATATATATATATATATATATATATATATATATATATATATATATATATATATATATATGGTTATGGGTATGTTTTAGTGTGTACTAGGGATGTTTTAATTTCCGAATACGATTAGCACATTGTAGCCTTGTTTATAGTTAATAAAGTAAAAAACAAACTCTTAACAATATTAACTACGAACAAGGCCACAATGTGCTAACCGTATTCGGAAATTAAAAACATCCCTACTACACACTAAGACATAATGCACACACTTAATTTAGCTGAAAAATCGAATCATCCTTGATAATGGCTAAAGGTATAGCCGAAAGCGCTCGGAAATATAAAACATTTGGACAGTTCTTACACCCTTTGTCCAGAAAAAAAGCTCTTGTTCGAACACAAGAAAAATTAGATTTTTTTTTAATCATAGTACCGTGTGTATGTCGTTTTTAATATATATATATATATATATATATATATATATATATATATATATATATATATATATATATCTGATAAATATACTTTTTAAGGTATACTATATTTATGGTTTAAAAGTGCTCAATGCCAGGCATAAATTGTATGTAAATATAAAATTGGATATTGATGCCAAATTGAATAGCGGCGACAGTTTGTTTCATGCTGATACGCAATTGTCACGCTCGTGTATATATATATATATATATATATATATATATATATAATATGAAAGTGAAACTCCTCCAAAATAACCGCCAGAATGGATTACCCACAATGCATCACTGACCCATATATAGAAATAGTCGAGAAAAAATCCAACACCCACGGCCTCACGATTGCGTCTAGCGTGAATCAGCCTGTCACCTCTGAGTGTTGACTTCAATGTTCACTTTTTATATTTATATTTACATACGCTCTATCTCTGATATTGAACACTTTATCCCATAAATATAGCACACCATAAAACTATATTTCTTCATATATATATATATATATATATATATATATATATATATATATATATATATATAAAAAAAACAATTAAACAAGAGGCCAGACATGTATTTATTAAATGAACAATAAAATGCGATGGTTAACGATAATAAATTAATTACTGAAACTGTTTGAATTGCAAACAACCTGCTTCAATGATTTACTTTTTATTATAAATTTATAGTGACTTTGTTGCAACCTCTCTCTCTCTCTCTCTCTCTCTATATATATATATATATATATATATATATATATATATATATATATATATATATTATATATGTATGTATGTATATATATGTTTGTTTGTTTGTGTGCGTGTGTGTTTGTGCAGCAATCCCTCTTTTATGCAATTTCATTAAAGACGACTGACAAGGTAAGGCGAATAAGCTTTTTTATTCAATTTTTTAATGTGTTCATGTAAGTATTTTCTTTTCTCGAAAACAAGGGCGTAAAAATTCAAAATGTCCTATAATTCCGAGCGCTTTCAACTCTTCTATTAGCAACTATCAAAGATGTTTTCATTTTGTTTTGTTTTTATTATTTTTAACGGAACAGATACATTTTTATACATCTTTATTTATAGTGATGCGAATGTTTGTTTGTTTGTTTGTTTGTGTGTTTGTTTGCTTGTTTGTTTTTTTTGTTTGCTTGTTTTGTTTTGTTTTAATTTTCCAAACACGTATGCATAATTGATATTATTGAGTGTACGATTTTTCTTTTCTGTCTTTAATGATTCCATTATTTTAACCAATTTTTTTTAGTTCTTATTTATGTCCAGGAAAGAAACTGAATATAAAACACAAGAAAAATTGAATAAAAAGCTTCAACCCTGTACCTTGTCAACTGTCTTTAATCAAACTTGCATATATATATATATATATATATATATATATATATATATATATATATATATATATATAGATAGATAGATAGATAACTAGACTCGTTTCGAAAAACCCTCGAATTTTTGATTTGCTAATCAAATCAATCTTCAACTTAAAAAAAAATCTTTTTAAAAAAGAAAAGAGCTACAAACATGAACTTCTGCCGACAAAAAATCGCACAGATGCAGGTCTGAAGCCCAAAGAAAAAACCCCGATACGAGTAACAACTAACTAACAAAAGAGCTCAATACAACCGTAGAGCAGACCTAGATACACCTAGTGAGCCAGACAAACCTACCTAGGTTTCACCTAAACGGATCGTCAGGGAAAAAATGCATTCTCCGCACAGGAATCTAACATGTATTCCTATGCGTAAACCGTCATTTGATCTGACGTGCAATATGATTTAGCTACATGGTCAGCAAAGTCCAAATAATTGTTTTTAAATGTAATTAATTAAAAAAAAACAGAGTATTTACTTAAATAAATTGTATCTATAGAAAAAAAAGATAGTATTAAAAAATTGGAAGGCAATAAAATCACTATACAGTTGTTTACAATAATATATAATTTGATATTGCTTCGTCAGACCTGGTGGTTTCGAGACAATGAATGAATTTTCTTTATCCATTCATTGTTTGAAACCACCAGGTCTATTGATTCAAAATCTTAATCTTTATTAAGATTCTGGATATAAAAATATTACCATAGCTTTCTGAAGTCTCCGATTTGTTAATTAATTATTACATGCTCTGTTTATTACATTGAGCCCACAGTATTTTAAATCCTCCCTGCAATTATCCATACGGATTACCACTTGACTTTAATATATATATATATATATATATATATATATATATATATATATATGTGTGTGTGTGTGTGTGTGTGTGTGTGTGTGCATATATATATATATATATATATACAGGATAGCAATAAAGAGATTATATATATAGTTACTTACACTCAACATAATTTAATCAAATATATTGTATCGATAGAAATAACGTATAAAGTAATAATATATTAAATAATTGTCTGGCTTAATCCATTTCCTTTCTATTGGGATCTTATTCCCATACTTCAGCCTGATCTACTTCTAATTTAACCTTCTGATTCCACGCGGGGGATCTTCCGCCTACCCCCCTTCTTCCGGCCTCCTGACTTAGTATCTGTTACCTTCCACACCTCTTCACCTTTTCCCATACGCCCTGGCTCTCCTTGGCCAGCTCTATTGCTGCCGACAGTCTCAGCGGTCCCTCTTTTAGCACGTCGTGACGTCACTTAGCGCCTCTACATACAGGTCCGCTAGTTGGGCCTGCATAACCGCATTGTCTTTGACCACTTCCGGGAAGGCCAATGATGACAGCTTCCCTGCTCGGGTCCCCAATTCTCCCGGGGTTTCGTCCCGCAGCTGTGTCAGTTTTAGGAGGGCCCTCATGGCCTCTATAGCCGTGCCCTCGTCGGCGAATTCCTTGGTCAACAGTCCCTTTAAACTTTCCCAAGATAAGTGGGGTTGACTCTCCAAGAGCTCCTTCACGAATTCAGACGCTTTCCCTTTTGTGGCATCGTATGCCAAGTACAGGGTTTCGTGGTCTGAAAGTTCGTAAATAACTCGGCTCTTCTCCAGGATTGCCAGCCAGTTTTTAAATTCTTTCCCGCTGCCGTCAAATGCTGGGACCCTCGGTCCACCTAACAGCCTAACAGGAGAGAAAGAGAGGGTTGCCATAAATTTATTTAAACTTATTGTAAACAACTGTATAGTGATTTTATTGCCTCTCCCATTTTTTAATACTATCTTTTTTCTATAGATACAATTTATTTAAGTAAATACTGTTTTTTTTTTTAATTAATTACATTTAAAAACAATTATTTGGACTTTGCTGACCATGTAGCTAAATCATATTGCACGTCAGATCAAATGACGGTTTACGCATAGGAATACATGTTAGATTCCTGTGCGGAGAATGCATTTTTTCTACGCAATTTCGCAAGCATTCAGCCTGATAGATGTAATTAATAAAGTTTAATTAAGAAACAGTGCATTTACTTAAATAAATTGTATCAGGTCATCCCATAAGTTCTGACCGAATTTTGAATAAAGAAAAAAAGTGACCAAATGTTACATTTAAATACAAATTCAATCAATGTATTTTCCCTGATTATCTACGACTTCCTTCCATCTATTAACAAGCTTACTAATTCCATTACTGTAAAATTCTTTTGGCTTTGATTCGAAGAATTCACAAATATCAGTTTTAACCTCTTCCTGTTTTACAAAAGCTGTTTCTTCCAAATGATTCTGTAGGCTACGAAACAAATGGTAGTCTGAAGAAGCAAGATCATTAGATTCAGGATAAAACCTCTGTGCAAAAAAAGTGACTCAGATATCGCATTCTAATGATTAAACTGGTAAATTTAATGAACTTTTGACAAAATATTGAAAACAATTTTACAATACACTTATAACAATATTCTAGAGAATTCTAGAACAGCTTAAATTAAATCTAGAGTATTCCAGAATATTCCAGAAACCCTCATACACAAACAGCTTGAAATAGTCACTCAGAACCACTTAAGGCATCTATTATTTCCCTCTCAAAAGCAGGCAAGTCTACGAGAGAAATTGCAGAAATTGCTATAACCTCGCAATCACCTGTCTCTCGAGTGCTTAGGGCACATAATGATGCCACTCCTGCTCCAAGGAAGGAAACAAGGGGATGAAAGAAAAAGATTGATGATAGAACGGGCAGGGTAATCAAAAGAGAAGTTGCGAAGAATAGGGCTATAACTAGCCAAGAAATTGCAGCCAGTCTAAGCGAAGAGCAAGGTGTTAGTCTTGCCTCTTCAACAGTCCGTCCGGTGGCTGTTAGAACAAGGCTACAAATCTTGTACACGAACGTTTAAGCCGCTAATAAGCAAAGCCAACAAAGCCAAGAGACTTGAATGGGCTCACTGTTACAAAAATGTCACCTTAGAAGACTGGAAGAATGTTCTCTTTTCCGATGAAACGAAAGTTGAGCTAAATTCAAAGGATAAGCGATCTAAAATCAGAAGAATCTTTTTGAATTTAGCAGTAAGTACTGCCAAGAATCCGTTCAGTATAATGTTCTGGGGATGCTTTTTTTTTCATGGAACTGGTTTCTTAAAACCTATTAAAAAGACCCTCAGGAGCGAGCAGTACAAGAGAATTTTAGAGTCTTGTCTATTCCCTTCTGCTGAAAAAGTGCAAATCGACCCCACCAAGCTAATTTTTATGCAGGATAATGCTCCCTGTCACAAATCAAAATTGATGAAGGAATATTTTGATGAGAAGCAGGTGAGTGTTATGACATGGCCGCCCCAATCTCCTGACCTCAACCCCATAGAAAACCTATGGAACATTATAAAGTACAGGCTCTCGAGAAAGCAGTTGAGCAACAAAGAGGATTTGATTGTGAATTTCACATCCGAATGGAATTCAATGCTTGGAGATGAGATTTGCCAGAACCTAATCAAGTCAATGCCAAAAAGGGTTAAAAAGCTTATTCAAAATAAAGGAGGACCCATAGATTATTAAATATTTCGAACTATATTACCTATTATAAATAAATTATACCTCTATTATTCTTTATTTAAAGCTGGTTCGGTTATGTTTCTATTGATTACTAGTTGCAGGAAATAAGTAAGTCACTTTTTTTGCACATAATTTTTTCCTAAATCTCATTTATATCCAAAATTATAATTATCAGTAGAATAACTTAGGGTGAGTAAACTTTTTTACTAGTTGGTCGGGAAGGCGTCTTTATATTAGTAAGATTAAAAATTAGTTTGACCCCAAAAAGAATAGGCGAAAAAATTTTAAGTAAAAAAAATCAGGTGAGTCACTTTTAACAAACAGCACTGCATATATATATATATATATATATATATATATATATATATAATCCGACAGATATTATCAGTTTAAACATTATTTTAGTGGATACTCGTATTTGAGTAGACGTTCCATTTATTTATTTATTTATTCAACCGGCCTGAATATTCGAGAAATTTTATGAGAGAAAAATATGCAGCTCTCCGACAAGATTCAAACGTAAGTCCAACTTGGCAGAGGGAATCGTCGTTATATATCACATTATGAAATGGACAAAGTCGCAAGACGCATATTTTCTATGAAAAATTTCTCGGACATTCAGGCCGGTAAATGTCGTTAATACTGTTTATTATCAACAGAACATTTACTTAAATATTTGTATCTATATAAAAGAACGTGTAAGCATATATATATATATATATATATATATATATATATATATATATATATATATATATTCTCGGTTTTGATACAAACTAACTTTTGTTTTATTTTAGTTTGCTTACTTAATTACGAGTAATATACCTTGTATTATTTTTTTCAACGTGCGAGGGAGTGCTGAAAAATTCAAGAGCCGAATAGAAAGGACTTATATTATTATTATTATATATTTGGTCATTTGACAATATCTCGGAATGGGGAGGTGATCGAGAACTTTTCAGTATCAATCTCGCGTCTAGCGACGTACCTTTCTACATGTTTATTCATCAACTGAGCTATCTCTTTAGGTATACTAGTCTCTTCAGACCTAATCTAAATCTGTTCTTATCTATTGAGGTAGCTGGCAATCTTTTAATCTGGCATCCGTTGTAAACGAGTCCATCCTCATCACAGAACTGTCACGCTCGACTTCCCAAGACTCCGCGCATGCGCAAATGCCAAAATCCTCTCTAGACTGAGTAGATTATTGTGAACCCTTCTTAAGGCGAAATGCGCATCACATTCCGTTGATCTAGCAAAAGCCAGCTAAATATGGCCGCCGTTCAGCGGAAAAGACCAATGAAAACAGTTTTCAACAAATGGTAAGAATTGACGTCAGCCGTGTTCCTATACAAAAAAAGATGAAGAGTCTGCAGAAAGATATTTGTTGTTCTTGTCGAACCACAGAAGAAAAGAAATATTGAGTCAAGAAGAAGAAGAAGAAGAAGAAGAAGGAGGAGGAGGAGGAGCGGATAAGAATATAAACGCTAAATAATACTTTGAAGAAGTGTGAGGAAAAATGTAATGGAGACGATGAGATGATAAACAATAAATAATACTTTATAGAAGAAGAAAAGGGGAAGAAGAAGAAGAAGAAGAAGAAGAAGAAGAAGAAGAAAGAGGAGGAGAGGCTAAGAGCATAAACATTAAATAATAATTAGAAGTAGTAAAAGAACAAGAAGAGGGGAGGAGGGAAGAAGAAAAAGAACAAGAAGAAGAAGAGGGGAGGAGGAGAAGGGGAGAAGAGAAGATGTGACTATAAATAAGAAGGAGAGGATAGGGATATAAACGCTAAATTATACTTAGAGGAAGAAGAAGAAGAAGAAGAAGAAGAGTGTAGGAGAGGACGAGAGGAGATGAGACTATAAACAATAAAAACTTTGTAGAAGAAGTAGAAGAAGAGGGGGAGGGAGGAGGAGGGGAGGAGGAGGATGGGGAGGAGGAGGATGGGGAGGAGGAGGAGGGGAAGAAGGGGAGAAGATGCGACTATAAACAAAAAGAAGAAAGTGGAGGATAGGGATATAAACGCTAAGTAACACTAGAAGAAGAAGAAGAAGAAGAAGAAGAAGAAGAAGAAGAAGAAGAAGAAGAACAACAACAACAACAACAACACGTACAAGAACAAGAAGAAATAATAGTTCAAAGAAAAATGGAAGGAAAAGTTGTGAAAAAACATTTCATTAATGACGGGACGAAGAAGGAAATGGTTTTCTCGTGATGGGCGAGATTATAATGTCGCTTCCAAAGGAATCAGAGAAAGAGTTAAAAGTCTTAGTCAAAGAAAGGCACCGTTGATGATGTTGCTGATGATGAAGGTAAAAACAGAATGAGGCCATCATGAAAGTTGAGCGGAAAATGATCAATTGGGATGTAACAAAAATCACGCTGACTGCAATGTAGAGAGAGAGAGAGAGAGAGAGAGAGAGAGAGAGAGGGGAGGGAGAGAGAGAATGGAGACTAAAAAAAGAATCACGTTAAATATCGTTCGCTGTGTGCAATCTTGAACTCATTATCGCTGATTTGGAAACAAAACGCGACCAACTACACCATGGTAGAAGCTGAAAAGAAATACTTACACCCATTACAAACAAAAAAAAAAACTTACAAAAATTCATGATACTATCGTGCTCTATATGAAGACAATTTATAAAAAGTCAAAGAAGCGGACGATAAACAAATACAAAGAATAGTCTTTTTTTTCATTATTTCGAGCTTATTCGTCAAATATGACGTCAACAGGGGAGACGCGCGAGAGACAAAAGAAATATGATTAAATACGCACACCTTTATATATATATATATATATATATATATATGAGAAAAAAAAAGGAAAACATTATGCCAACTCGTTTCTATATATATATATATATATATATATATATATATATATATATATATATATATATATCACAAACAATCACACACACACACACACACACACACACACACAAAGGGTGCGATCGTTAAATTGTCGCCATTTTATATTTTTATTTTCGTGCATGCTCCTTGATTGTTTTTTATTTTGTCGACTGCACAGTATAGTAGGGTCAGTTGGGCACCGTCTGCGAGAAAAAGAGCACCATGACGCAATTCACTCCGCCAGAAATTTGGAAACAGCATGCTCTACTGGAAACTCCAATGCGAACATTTCAGTGTGTTTGGGCAATGCAGAGAAGAGTTACACGAGTGTAATGGTGATTACGAAGGTAATCTGATCGTTCTGATAAGAAACGTGCACCCAAATGTGTTTGTGAGGGCCTCAGACTTAATTCGGGGGACTACATCAAGTGCCTTGAGGAGGTCGAACGTTACAAGAGTGTGGCTGCTGGAAGAGCAAATGTCTGGCAACATGGCTCTGCACCTTGCCACACAAGCAGGAGAACCCAGTCATGGCTTTAAGACAATTTTTGCGACCACATCACTCCTTACATCTGGCCAGCTAACTCTCCAGACTGCAAACCCCTTGATTAATATGTGAGGCACAGTTGAGCAAGAGACCAACAAAACTCGTTGTAACACCAAAGATGAACTGAAGGCAAGGATTATGCCAGCATTCACCAACGTAAACAAAGAGACTGTCCAGAAGAGTTGCAGGAGATTCCGAAGTCGTCTGGAGGACGTGGTTGAGGCTAATGGCGATTTTCTTGAAACAGTTTACTCTTTACATATATATATATATATATATATATATATATATATATATATATATATATATATATATATATTATTAGTAATTCATCGAGTCGAGAAGAATCCTCAACAGAATGCAGAGAAAACTGTAGTTTCGTCCGATTTTGGGACTCATCAATACGCATCCACTAGCGAGAATTGAAACCCGGACCGTTATGATCATACCCACTAAACCAATGGGTTTTGGTGACGAAGAGGTAACTAGACTCGATATAGCGCCTGCTCTTCACAAATTCCGTTGTGTGACTCATCCACGTCTACTTAAACCAACGGATTGTTCCCACCCCCATGAGTCACGTCTTCTATCTTGGGGTTAGAAGACGTGACTATAGCGGGGAACAATCCGTTGGTATAAGTAAGCCTCTCCATCCAGAGCATTAAAAGCCAGTTCAAGCAAGGATATATGTAGAAATTATTAAAGGGATTTGTATAATCATAATTAAGTAATTCATCAAGTCTAGAACAATCCTCAACAAAATGCAGAAAGCACTGGATATATATATATATATATATATATATATATATATATATATATATATATATATATATAATTATTTATTTAAAAATATGATTCAACGCTACATAAGAGTTCTCATGTTTCAAAAACAAGGCCAAAAACTTCAAATAGTTATATTGAAGTTTTTTTTTTTTTTGATTTTGAGAACATCTTATGTAGTGTTGAATCATATTTCTAAATAAATAATTATATTTATCTTTCTACTTTTGTATCGAGCACTATTTT
>CAHIKZ030000602.1:2742500-2812500 GCA_903632075.3 Acanthosepion pharaonis
TATCCTCTGTTACTCTCCTTCACTCACTCACTCTCTCTCTCTCTCTCTCTCTCTCTCTAACTATCTCTCTCTGTATCCTACCGGTAGTGATTCCCTTAGTTCTTGACCTTTGACAAACTTTTGAAATGTACTAGAGTACCATTAACGTCAAAGAGGCAGCGTTAAATCAGTTTTTTTTTCCTGTCTTTGATGAAGCCATTTTGTGACTTACGCTCTCCGAACTTTCGAACGGTACCATGTATCTGGATATATTGTTGTCGGCTGAGATGTATATATATATATATTATTGTGCTACGAAAGTAGTGACGTGTCTATGTTTTATGATGTTTCATGCCATTCGCAATCACAGCAACAGTTCAGTCACGAAGATATAACACTTGTAGTTGTTCCTGAGAGCGGCAGAAACAAGAAACCTTCTTTTTTTTCCTTTCGCCTTCTTTTATTGCTTTTTTTTTGTTTTCCTTTTCACTGTTTTTTTTCTCCTTGCCTTTATCTCTCTACTCCATCTTCTGGATCCTGTCAAAGTGTTCTTATATTGAAATAACAATTGATTCTATCATTCTCATCTCAAAAACACTCTCGTCGCTTTTCTCTCATCATTTTGTCCCCGACTCTTCTTACCCCTCTCTCCTTCTCTCTCTCTCTCTCTCTCTCTATCTCTATCTATCTATCTATCTATCTATCTATCTATCTATCTATCTATCTATCTAGAATAGGCCGTATATCATTATCTATCTATCTATATATATATATATATATATATATATATATAGAACAGGCCGTATATCATTATATATATATATATATATATATATATATATATATATATATATATATATATATATATTTATATACTAGGCAGTAGAGCCCGGCGTTGCCCGGGGATATAACAATGAGATAGATCAAGTATCCACCATCATAAGACTGAAAAATAAAATTGACAAAGATTAAGGTTGACGGACAGGCATGTCTTAATTAGGTTTTTTTTTTTTTTTTTTTTTTTTTTACGAATTGGTCAAACCCAAACTCAAACAAAAACATTGTTTTCAATCGTTATGAGTCTCCCGATTGAATAGAATAATTTTATAAACAATTTGTCTTGTAAACTGAATTTTTAAAGCATTCTGAATGTAAAAATAAAGAAAAAAGTGTGCAAGACAATAAGAAACACTACATGCCAAAAAAAAGTGAAGTTTTGTTGAAATCGGTTGAAAAATGTAGGTAGCCTTTCTGTAATCTTTTAGTTTTACAATTTATGATTTTTACTTATTGAATACAGTAAAAAAAATGCATATTTTGCTTGTGGTGATTCATAATTAGAATTCTGATTTGAATATATTTTCCACTCGTTGTTTTCTAATACAAAAAAAATATTAACTTTATTTGGGTTTATTAATTATGATCTAACAAATCTTATTCATTTAGTAGCCTTTCTGTAATAATCTTTTTACAATTTATGATTTTTACTTATTGAATACAGTAAAAAATTGGACACCATGTGTATTTAATGTAGTTTCCCGTTCCGGTTATTATTTTTTTTAGTTAGGACTTGTGTATGTTTAGATTTCATTATCTTTCCCTAAAGATAAAGAATTTATTCCGATGTTTGTATTCGTACAATCAGTAGAGATCGTTAGATTATTGTTTAAGGTTGACGGACACGCATGTCTTAATTAGATTTTTTTTTTTTTTTTTTTACGAATTGGTCAAATCAAACTCAAACAAAACATTGTTTTCAATCGTTATGAGTCTCCCAATTGAATAGAATTTTATTATAAATAATTGTCTTGTAAATGGAATTTTTAAAGCATTCTGAATGTTAAAATAAAAAAAAAGTATGCAAGAGAATAAGAAACACTACCTGCCAAAAAAAAAAAAAAAAAGTTTTGTTTTATCGGCTGAAAAAATATAGGAAATCCGATGTGAGTTGTCCCCTTCCATTTTCACGATGTCTCTTAATTGTGTTTTCAAATTGATTTTGTGCAAAAACAATTATATTTTTCCCATTTTTTGGCGCTGTTAGAACCACCACAAGGTAATTTTATGTAGTCCTGTGAAGTTTTTTGTTGAAATCAGTTGAAAAATGTAGGAAATCCGATCCAATATATAAATGTTACACACACACACACACACACACAATCTGCGTTTTATAATAAGTAAGATATATATATATATATATATATATATATATATATATATATATATATATATATATATATATATATATGTTGTATATCATTATCTATCTATCAATCTATCTATCTATATATAACAGGT
Organism: Acanthosepion pharaonis; assembly: GCA_903632075.3. Taxonomy (NCBI): domain Eukaryota; kingdom Metazoa; phylum Mollusca; class Cephalopoda; order Sepiida; family Sepiidae; genus Acanthosepion; species Acanthosepion pharaonis. Next base: position 2,744,778 of record CAHIKZ030000602.1, read on the forward strand.
TGTATATCATCATCATCATCATCACTTTCCTATCTATCTCTCTGTCTCTCTCTCTCTCTCTCTCTGTCTCTCTGTCTGTCTCTCTCTCTCTCTCTCTCTCTCTCTCTCTCTCTTTGGGACTCATCTCATCTTTCTAAGACTGTCTTTCTTTCCTTCGTTTCTTTCTTGTCTCACTCTCTCTTCCGCACTTCCTCTTCCACTCCCTTTCTATTTTCTCTATCTCTATCTCTTTCCTTGAATCATTTTATACGAAGACTTTCTTCTTTCCATTCTTGTTTCATTCTCTCAATTTCTCTTTCTCTTTTTCAATTTGTCTCCTTATCATCCCCTCCCTCTCTATTTCTCTCTCTCTCTCTTTCTCTCTCTCTTTCGCTCTCTCTCTCTCTTTCTCTCTTTCTCTCTCTTCTTGAATCCTTTATCTCTGACTTATAACAAAACGTTCGTCCTTTCCTTTTTGTCTTTCTCACTATCTCAATCTCTCTCTCTCTTTCTCTCTCTCTCTCTTTCTCTCTCTTTCTCTCTTTCTCTCTCTTCTTGAATCCTTTATCTCTGACTTATAACAAAACTTTCGTCCTTTCCTTTTTGTCTTTCTCACTATCTCAATCTCTCTTTCTCATTGTATCTCTTTATCTCTCTCTCTTTCTCACTCTCTCTCTCTTTCTCTCTATCTCTCTTTCTCTCTTTCTCTCTCTTCTTGAATCCTTTATCTCTGACTTATAACAAAACTTTCGTCCTTTCCTTTTTGTCTTTCTCACTATCTCAATCTCTCTTTCTCATTGTATCTCTTTATCTCTCTCTATTTCTCTCTCTCTCTCTTTCTCTCTGTCTCTCTTTCTCTCTTTCTCTCTCTTCTTGAATCCTTTATCTCTGACTTATAACAAAACTTTCGTCCTTTCCTTTTTGTCTTTCTCACTATCTCAATCTCTCTTTCTCATTGTATTTCTTTATCTATCTCTATCTTTCTCTCTCTCTCTCTTTCTCTCTCGCTCACTCTTTGAATCATTTCATCTCTTTTTCATACTGAGACTGCCTTTCTTCCTTTTTTTCTCATTTCACTCTTGCAATCTCTCTCTTTCTCTTTCTCTCTCCTTATTCCTTTAACTCTCTTTGAATAATTTTATCTCTTTCTTATACCAAATTCTTCTTCCTTTCTTTTCTTACTTGTCTCATTCTATCAATCTTTCTTTCTCAGTTTCTCTCTTTATTTCATTCTCCCCCCCCTTTCTCTTGGAGTCATTTTGTCTCTTTTTAAGACTAAGACTATCTTTCATACCTTGACAGGTTCATCCTTCCGTATTTTCTTCAGTCTCGCTCTGGTCTCTCTCGCTCTGGTCTCTCTCGCTCTGGTCTCTCTCTCTCTCCCTCTCTCTCTGTTTATTGATGCGTCTCTCTCTCTCTCTCTTTCTCTCTCTCAGCTTAAATATTTATGTTATACTCACCCTTTCTTACCACATACAACCCCCCTCTCTCTCTCTCTCTCTCTCTCGATCTGGTCTCTCTCTCTCTCTCTCTCGATCTGGTCTCTCTCTCTCTCTCTCTCTCTCTCTCTCTCTCTCTCTCTCTCTCTCTCTCTCTCTCTCTTTTTTGGTCTCTACCCGCCCGCGGAAACAAACGTACATTTGCACTGACAGACATATATCCATTTATTCCTCATGGCGTTAATCTAAACATATCAAACACATCTTGCGTTTGTGTTTGAGCATACCATACGACTCCATGTTGATTTTCAATTACCGGAGGCTCTGAACGCGCATGTGAGTTGTATTTACTTCCGGGGTCGCGGTCGATAAACATACGCACTCGTTTGCTTCGACTCGCTCAGCGCGCGTCTTTCTCCTATTTCCCTTGATTCACGCTCACTAACATAAACAACTCTCTCTCTCACTTTCTGTCTCTCTCTTTTTCCCTCCTCCTCTTCACACGCATAGGCACTAACACACACATAAACTCACACATATCTATCCGTTTATATCTGTCACATCGCTGATTGATGTTATACATATATACTAAGTAAATAGTTATATTAGTTGTGTGGGCCTTGCCTGAACAATAAATAACAATGTGCAGATCAGGCTTCAACGATTTATAATAGTGGCATTGACCAGACCTCAAAGATTAATAATCGTGATGTGAACCAGGCCTCACCGATTAATAATAGTGATGTAGATCAGCCAACGGCGATAAATAACAGAGACGTGAACAAAACGTCAACGATTAATAATAATGGTGGGAACCAGGTCTCAACAATTAATAATAGTCATGTGGGCCAGGCCTGAACGATTAATTATAGTGATGTCGACAAAACGTCAACTATTAATGATAGTGGCGTAGACCAGACCACAACGATTAATAATAGTGATGTGGCTCAGGCCTCAACGATTAATAATATTGATGTGGACCATATCTCAACGATTAATAATAGTGGCTAGAACCAGACCTCAACGATTAATGATAATGATGTGAAACAGGTTTCAGTGGTTAATAATAGTGGCTTGAGCCAGGCCTCAACGATTAATGATAGTGATGTGGACCAGGTCTCAGCGATTAATAATAGTGGCTTGAACCAGGCCTCAACGATTAATAATAGTGATGTGCACCAGGCTTTAACGATTAATAATAGTGATGTGGGCCAGGCGGGGACGATTAATGATAGTGATGTGGACCAAGTTTAAACAATTAATAATAGTGATGTAGACCAGGTCTCAAAGATTAATAATAGTGGCTTGAACCAGACTTCAACTATTAATGATAGTGATATGGTCCAGGTCTCAAAGATTAATAATAGTAATGTGGACCAGGTATCAATGATTATTGATAGTGGCTTGAACCAGACCTCAACGATTAATGATATTGGTGTGAACCAGGTCTAAACGATTAATAATAGTGGCTTGAACCAGGCCTCAACGATTAATGATAGTGACGTGGACCAGGCTTCAACGATTAATAATAGTGGTGTGGACCAGGTCTCAACGATTAATGATAGTGATGTGGATCAGGTCTCAACGTTTAATAATAGTGGCTTGAACCAGGCCTCAACGATTAATGATAGTGGTGTGGACCAGGTCTCAACGTTTAATAATAGTGGGTTGAACCAGGCTTCATCGATTAATGATAGTGATGTGGACCAGGTCTCAACGATTAATAATAGTGATGTGGACCCGGTCTCAACGATTAATAATTTTGGCTTGAACCAGACCTCAACGATTAATGATAGTGATGTCGACCAGGTCTCAACGGTTAATAATACTGATGTGAACCAGGCCTTAAGTGAATTGTTTCCTCTTTTAATTACAAAAAAAGTTTAAATTTAAGACTGTCAGCATTTCTCGTTCGTTCGCCTTTATTATCGTACCAACATAAACACACTTAATCTTATGAAATCTTTTTACACTTTATCATGTATCTTCCACCAATATATATATATATATATATATATATATATATATATATATATAGAGAGAGAGAGAGAGAGAGAGAGAGAGAGAGAGAGAGAGGGGAAGAGAAAGAGGCACATTGGATTAGTGGATAGTGGCTCAGTTTGAGGAATCGGAGAGCCGAGTTTGAATTCCAGTCGAATCCATTGCATTCACTTACGTGCTAATACCCTTGGGGGAAATGTATAAATCCATCCTCTTCTTCTCCAGCTATAGGTAAAGAGATGGACAGACTGGGTTCTATAACCTTGGATGGCAACTTATGTAGGAGAAGGACAACTCTGAATTCAAAACCTGTTGAGGGTCGTTTGGGGACCTTGTAGCACATAATGCACCAGGTCTCTGTATTCAAAAAGTGTGGTTGGTTCTCCACAAAGCCTTCACCACTATAATCAAATCATATGTGCTGGTGTCTGGGCGATCGGTTTCCTAGGAACTGAGCCGCTTGATCCTCATACGTCGACTACGACAGGAGGATCCATATATATATATATATATATATATATATATATATATATATATATATATATATATATATATCCATTATATATATATAAATTAGTAGGAGGATTTGATAATTATATTTAATTAATTCATTGAGTCTGATAGAAACCTCAACAGGAATAGAGGAAGCACTGGACGGCCGTTTCTATCAGACTCAATGAATTAATTAAATATAATTATCAAATCCTCCTACTAATTACTATCTGTGTTTATCATCGCTTGAACCGGCTTCTAATGCTCCAGTTGGCGCGGCTTTGTGAGAGTAGTCGTAGCTCCCGGGGGCACAGTCCTATGGTTACAGAGAACTCAGTCGAGTTCCGCCACGGAATATGTGAGCGAGCGGCGCTAAGTTGAGTCTGATTTGGAATCTCTTCCGAGGACCATTTGGTACAGTTGGTATGTTGTTCGCTTGACAACCTAACTGTCTGGGTTTCGATACTCGGTGGTGGGTGCGCACTGCTGATGAGTCCCAAATATAGGACGAAACGGCCGTCCAGTGCTTCCTCTATTCCTGTTGAGGTTTCTATCAGACTCAATGAATTAATTAAATATATATATATATATCCATTATATCCAGCTTTCCCTGACGATCCACTTAGGTGAAACCTGGGTAGGTTTGTCTGGCTCACTAGGTATATATATATATATATATATATATATATATATATATATATATATATATATGTATATATTGATGAATATCCAACGGAAAGTTAAACTGTAAGAGAAATTTGAACACTCTTGCGATTGAATAGCAATTTTTGCAACTCAATTTTATAGTTCTGCTTGTCTTAACAAATGTCTCTCTCTCTTTTCCTTCTCTCTCTTTCTCTCTCTCTCTCTCTCTCTATCGATCTCTGTCTCTGTTTATTGATACGTCTATTCAAATATATTTACTGCATTTTGTCTTTTTGTTCCCGAGTATTATTATTATTGTACCCATCCTATTTTCAACAAGAGCAACCAATCGTTCTTAATACTTCAAATAAGAATCCCGCATAATATTACTATTTTCTCCACTAGGTTTTATCCAAAGTTTCAGCCAATCGATTCGGCCATCTTTAAAAATAAAATACGTGCAACAATGGATTCTTTTAGCAATACTAATGCTGCCACTTCTATGTCATTCCACAATACGACGGAGAAATTGAAAGTGAAAATTGCGTCTGTCAGATTAGGGTTTAAAGAATCCCCTTCATTCAAAGTAGCTTCATTAATAAAATTGGCATAAGTGTCATTTATCTGTCGTATAAGACATGAGTGCATATATTGCACAGAAAAGATTATTTTATTTTTAATGCGTATCCTCATGGCGTTAGTTTGAGCTGACGCTTATTTTTTCCCCCATATATCAAACTATAATTATAATCCCTCATTTTGAAAAGAGGATATTTCACTGAAATATGTTCGAAATATTCTCAGGTTTCCCCTGAAATCAAGAAAATACGAACTTCGATCAAAATGGTTACACTATAAAGAAAAAAAAAAGGAAGGCGTCAGTTTAAATTGACGCCAGAATTTGGGTTATTAATACTTTAAAAAAAATCTAAATTTGGTTATTTATCTTTTTCTGTATCATTTTTATTTGATACTTTCTTTCTTTTCATCGTTCTTCAATTGGGTCTTTCTTTCTTTCTCTTTATCATATTTATTTGATTCTCTCTTTCTACTGGGTTTTGCTCACTATGTAACATTTAGATCATATATTGCGCTTTGATATTACTTTATTTTAACCCATATCATCCTGTCATCAGTTTAAAATGACACGTTTTTTTTTTTTTTTTGTCCATAATTTTAATTATAAACTGCAATTTTGGAAAGCGAAATGTCACTGAAATTTGTTGTTTCCATCTGAAATGAAAAAAGGCAAAGTTTAGGCAAAATGGCGACAATATATGGAAGAAAAGAACGCATCAGTTTAAACTGACACCAAAAGGAAAATTATTGACTATTTTACTTATAATTTTAATACTGATACTCACGCTCTTCTTCTCTGTCTATTCCTCTCTGTTCATCTCCTCCAGACACTCTCTCTCTCTCTCTCTCTCTCTCTCCCTCTCTCGCACTTTGTGATCTCTGTCTTTCTCACCATCCCAATATCAATGGTATTTGAACAAAATCAAATCAATACATATATAATCAGTGAATCCATCTATCAGCACGTTGCTCTCCTTACTAAACCCAATTTTGAAAAGCGAAATTTCACTGAAATTTGTTCTTTTCATTTAAAATCATGAAAATGCAAACTTTAGGCAAAATAGCGACAATATATGTAAGAAAAGAATACGTCAGTTTAAACTGACACCAGGAGGATATGGGCTTATTATCGACTATTTTACTTATAATTTTAATACTGATATCAAGCTCTTCTTCTCTGTCTATCCCTCTCTGTTCATCTCTCTCTCTCTCTCTCTCCATTAGTATCTCTCTCTCGCTATCTATTTGTCTATCTATCTATCTCAGTCTCTTCATTATCTATCTATCTATCTATCCAAGTCTGTTCCTATCTATCTATCTATCTATCTATCTATCTATCTATCTATCTATCTATCTATCTATCTATCTATCTATCTATCTCAGTCTCTTCATTATCTATCTATGTATCTATCTATCTGTCTATGTATCCATCTATCTGTCTATCTATCTATCTATCTATCTCGGTCTCTTCATTATCTATCTATCTATCTATCTATCTATCTATCTATCTATCTATCTGTCCCATCTATCTATCTATCTATCTATCTATCTATCTATCTATCTATCTATCCATCTATCTCAGTCTCTTCATATATCTATCTATCCATCTATCTATCTATCTATCTATCTATCTATCTCAGTCTCTTAATTATCTATCTATCTATCTATCTATCTCGGTCTCTTCATTATCTATCTATCTATCTATCTATATCTATCTATCTATCTATCTATCTATCTGTCTGTCCAAGTCTGTTCCTATCCATCTATCTATCTATCTATCTCAGTCTCTTCATTATCTATCTATCTATCTATCTATCTATCTATCTATCTATCTATCTATATATCCAAGTCTGTTCCTATCTATCTATCTATCTATCTATCTATCTATCTATCTATCTATCTATCTATCTATCTATCTATCTATCTCAGTCTCTTCATTATCTATCTATGTATCTATCTATCTCTCTATCTATCCATCTATCTGTCTATCTATCTATCTCGGTCTCTTCATTATCTATCTATCTATCTATCTATCTATCTATCTATCTATCTATCTATCTATCTTTCTATCTATCTATCGCACTTTGTTATCTCTGCCTTTCTCATTATCCCCATATCAATGGTATTTGAAAATCAGATGAATTTATATATAATCAGTGAATCCATCCATCAGTACCTCGCTCTCCTTCTTAAACCCAATATTTTATATACACATTTAGATTGTCTTTTACCAGTTTCTCAACCTTCATTCCCGATATATGTCTGCTTTTCTGTCTTTTTTTCCATTTCATTCGCGGTCAGACTCTTTTCTCAATCTCGCTAAACTGCGGATGCTAAAATGAAGACTTTTTTTTTTTTTAAAGAATTCAAGAAAAATAAATTGCCAAATAAAATGAAAACACACACAAAAAAAAAGAAATATAAACTACAGAATCAACAACGTGTCCTTCTTTCTCCGGTCCTGGGGCAACGGGAGTCAAATCCTGTCTCTCTGCAAATGAGATATCTTATTCTGAAAAAAATAAAAATAATAAAAAAAATATAATTTCCCGCTCTTCATTCGCAAGCAAGGCGTCTTACTTGAACAGCGGAAGCGGGTCGCAGGTCAATAAACACAAGGAAATAACGATTAACCACAGACGATAAAGAAGAAGAAAAAATAACCGCCAACATGGAAAGTCCAAATCAAAGTTAAAACTGATGAAAAAAAACGTCAGAACGAAGACATAAACAAAAAAATAAATGTCGGATCTGTTTCTTTTATTAATATGATTAATTTGCGGGAAAAGGAAATAAATCGTGAAGAAAAAGAAAAAGAAAAGAAAAGTGAGAAAGAAACGCTTTTTCGAGATTTGAAGGAAGCAGACGACCTCTGTCAATGCCTCTATTTAATACGCTTAGTTAAGTACAAGACCATAAACGTAAATACTTAGAGAAAATCTAACCCAGTAGACTATCTTGACTTCAGATTCTGCGACCATCATTTTACAGCAGACATTTGATTCAAATATATAAGTTTAACTTGACAGAAGAACCCATGCACTGGGGCATCTACTAATCAATCAATCAAGGCCGATCTCATTTAAGATCATGGCCATTGAGAACACCACGATCCTTTCATTAGCTGCATAGTATATGCTTCACAGTGACCACATACGGTTTTAATACCGAGTTGTTCTTCTATTAGACTGACTACCATTCAAAGCTGAAGTGATTAGTTTACACTACTATTTAACCTATAGCTGAGAATTTAGTAATGATCTATCTGAAAACGCCAATCATGCTCTACGACAATCGCTATCAATCGGCCTAATAAGGATCGAACTCCCTGCACTACTTACCAAATGATATATTCTTACATAGCATCGTCAAATCTAGATTCCAATGTGGATGCCATGCATGTCCAAATGACCAAACAATCGTTTTTACGGATTATTGATTAAAATGGCTTCAAGCAAATGAATCCACGAGGTCTTAAAGAAGAAAGACCTTCATCGGACCGTATAGATTGGCGTCACATAATCACAAAGAACTTTAACAAATAAGAAAAACCACATCATCGGCTATAATCTAGATTATATTCTGAACTGTTACACTAAGATCGATCAAGTTTTGAATATAAGAAAAATATAGGAGGTATAAGTGGAGCAATAGGAAAGGCAATGCTTGAAGAATGGGTCTCCAATCACTGTGTTTAAGTAGTTAAGGGAATTCTGACTAAAATATATCTACAAACTTCGTAATTACCTATGTATAACACGCATTGTTTTCTAAAAAATAATAAGCAAAATTAAAGCGTCTTGGTAAGGCGTTAAACTTCATCCGCCTCCTTGGTAAGACGATAAACTACGTCCAACAGCAGGGCCTCTGATCAGGAGGTTTTGAGGAGCGTGGAACCACCTCTTAATTGCTGGTGTTCCCAGATCCACCCTGACCCAGGGTGGTAGTACCTGTTAGGGTCCTAACTATGGGAAAATAGTTAACTATTACCAGTAATACGCTTTTGAAAAAAATTATTACCAGCAATACAATTTTGAAGGAAAAATATTAACAGAAACAGATTTTCGACAAAACAAAATATTAGCAGCAATAAAGGTTGAGGTTGATATGCCGTAAAACAAAATAAACCAAACCAATCTAAGCCAAAGAATACATATTCTATTCATACGAATCTATCCTAAAAATGTTGTCGGTATTAAATAACCCATTGACGTTGATATGCCGTAAAACAAAATAAACCAAACCAATCTAAACCAAAGAATACATATTCTATTCATACGAATCTATCCTAAAAATGTTGTCGGAATTAAATAACCCATTGAGGTCGATATGCCGTAAAACAAAATAAAGCAAACCAAACCAAAATTAAGGGTGCGTATTATGCACAGCTACAAAAAATCTTTTTAAAAAATGCTGTTTCATAAGTTGATTTCAGTTGCGAAATAACTACTCACCACAAACATACGACATTTTGACACTAACATTCGGCGATTGCGACCCTATAAGAATGTCAAATACAATCATATTTACCTAACAATACTTAGAAATGTAAAGTAAAATAAGAATTATCATAAAACTAAATTAGAATAATATTATTTTATGTTTGAAACCATTTTTTCATAAGAGTAGGAAACGCTGACCGTAACGAAATTGGAGAGAAACAATTTAAAGTGTTTGATTGCGTATTATGCGTGAGTAGGAGCATTTATACAATTTTAGGGGTGTGCATTGTAGATGAAGGCGTATTATACATGGGGAATTACGGTAATTGTTTCTATACATTTCTTATTGATATTACGAGAAAAGATGTCGACAGACTTTGGAAATAATTATTTTAACATTGCATGTTAAAGACATGATAAAAAATATCCTCTTACAAGAAATGCTTCAGAATATTAATTATTGTTTTGATCAAGTAAATAGTAAGTAATAACGAAAACTAGGTTTGCAGATATATCGTATATTAAACAGTAAGTGCACCAGAAGAGTATTACACGACTAGTGAGAGTGTATCGTATGAACTAGCGTTCCATCTATTCACTGTTATATTTAACAGCCCAACCACGAGGGATGTATGTGGCACAAGGCCGAGTTTACCGTGGGTTATCGGTGCCCGTAGGCTCGGCCAAAAATATTCCCGTAGAAGCCGCATAAGCAGGCCCGGGCCTGTCTACCAACTCGGACGAAACTTTGACCTGCGGCAAAGTCTCGTTCGAGTTCCTCTCTGCTCGAGGCAGAGAGTTCGACAGTTTCGAAGTCTGGTCGACCGTTCCCCGTTCTGTCCTACTAATCTTATAGTGGATGGAAGAGTCTAACATAGACTCTTTAGAGGGAGGACACCACAACAATTATAAAACCTACAATCTAAAATATCTATCTGAAAAGATCAGATAGAATTGTTTCAGGATATTTCATATTAAAGACGTAATCAAATAAATCTTCCTTAAAAGATCATAAAGAGCTGTTACATTACATTTCATTTTAAAGTCACAATAAAAGTATCTGCATAAAAAGATCAGAAAAAAAATGTTTCGGGACATTCCATATTGAAGTCACAAACAAATATATCTACCTAAAAAGAGTTGTTTTAGAATGTATCCTACTAAAACCACAATCAACCATATCCACCTAAAAAGATCAGATCGAAATGCTTCAGAACATGTCGCAATAAATCCATGATCAAAAATATGGGCCTGAATGGAACAGAAATTGTTTTAAAACATTTCATGTTAAAGCCACGATAAAAAGTGTCAACCTGAAAAGATCAGAAATTGTTTCACACATTTCATATTGAAGCCACAATCAAATATATCTACCTGGAAATATCAGAAAGAATTATTTAAGGATATTCCATATTAACACACTTTAGAGAATTTCTGTCGCTAGATATTAGATTTTGCCTTTTGTTATTTGTTTTATCGGATATGATCATTTTAAAATCATTTACGCAAATTCAACTCGAATTATTTAACAACCAGCACGGACTCTCAAAGTCTTCTAGTCATAAAACGTATTGATAAAAGCTGTACAACATCAGGTTTGCGTTCATTGCATAGATGCACAGTTTTTTGTTGGGCTTTGTCACGCAACAAATTAAAGGTTTTCTTGCTAACCTTACGCTATGAGTAGCCATTCTTTGAATTCTCTAAATCCTTAACCTTGTGTCACACTTGTCTCCCGACCAAGTGAAGTATCGCTCGACGGACAAACTTGATAAATTTCTGTCTGCAATTTCTTACCAGAATAAAGGCTCGCAACTGTTTCAGTTCCGGACACAAAGGCCGATGTTAAAGAAAGAACAAACACAATCTTAGACGATCTAAGAGGAAAATAAAAGGCGTATGTAAAACAAAAAGGAAGAAGGAAGGAGTTGTGTGTGGGGGGGAATTCTTTTATATTGTATGTTAAGAACGGACGTCATTCGACAAACCGAATCGAGTCGACCAAAAAAGAGAAGAGGTAACGAAGCAAGAAATTAGAGAGGGCGTCTTGAAGCAGACAATTGCGACACAATCAATAGACGAACAACGCGCCGGCGTAGAAGCGACCGAACGCAAATGCAATTTCAAAAAATGCGTGTCCACTTGGCACATAAAGCAGCAAGCGTTTTACTTATGTGTTCGCGTGAGAATAAACACGTTCTCACTCTGTCTATCAATTGCCGATGTGCGTCTTTTCCGTCATCTTAATCTATTCCAAGATGTCGGTCTACCTCAGTCTGTTCGCATCTATCAAACAATCTCTGCTGGAAATTTCAGCCTGATTATACCGAGCTCCCTTTGTTCATCGGCATTTCGGTTCATTCGGATGTGTCACTATTCACAGTTATCTCACCAACTTCCTGACTCTGTTCATACCTATCAAGTTTTTCCTTACGACCTTTTGATCTATCAGTTCAGATATCTCTGTTTACCTCTGTCAGTTCAGATCTATCTATCTATCTATCTATCTATCTATCTATCTATCTATCTATCTATCTATCTATCTATCTATCTAAGCCTTTCCATATCTATCTATCTATCTATCTATCTATCTATCTATCTATCTATCTATCTATCCCAGTCTCTTCATTTATCAATCTACATATGAGTGTCTATGTATCTATAACAGTCTCCTCGACCACCTATTTATCCTAGTCGCTTCATCTCTCTCTCTCTCTCTCTCTATATATATATATATATATATATATATATATATATATATATATATATCAGTCTCCTCATCTATCTATCTATCTATCTCAGACTGTTCATATCTATGTATCTATAACAGTCTCCTCGACGATCTACCTATTTATCCTAGTCCTTCATCTCTCTTTCTCTCTCTCTCTCTCTCTCTATATATATATATATATATATATATATATATATATCTCCTCATCCATCTATCTATCTATCTATCTATCTATCCAGGTCGCTTCATCTATCTATCTATCTATCTATCTATCTATCTATCTATCTATATCTATCTATCTATCTATCTATCTATCTAAGCCTTTCCATATCTATCTATCTATCTATCTATCTATCTATCTATCTATCTATCTATCTATCTATCTCAGTCTCTTCATCTATCAATCTACCTATGTGTGTCTATATATCTATAACAGTCTCCTCGACTATCTACCTATTTATCCACGTCGCTTCATATCTCTCTCTCTCTCTCTCTCTATATATATATATATATATATATATATATATATATATATATCCCAGTCTCCTCATCTATCTATCTACCTATCTATCTATTTTTACGAACCGTTTCATCTATCTATCTATCTATCTATCTATCTATCTATCTATCTATCTATCTATCTCATTCTTTTCCTCTGAAAATGGTGCAATGCACACCTATTTTGACTTTCCTAATATATAACCAATTGTAGAGAATTTGTCATTTCATATCTTACAAAGTAATAGAACCTAAACTTCTACTAAAACTAGTCCTATCGAGTAAATATCATCAAAAGCAATAGCACCATTGTACTAATTCCTTTTCCAAAACTGATTTCCACATCTGCAGGCGTCTAAGAGATTGTTTTCCTCTCGGAGTATTTCACTTGGTCTCGCTCGCAAAATGAGAGACACGAAGAGAAGAAGAAGAAAAAGAACAATGGGCCAAATATTGTATTTATAATTAAACACATAAACTCGACACGAGTTAAGTAAATTTCACGCTCTCTTAACAGAAGTGGCAAAACAGTTTTATTTTCACATTATTTATTCTAAATCCCTCTCTGATATCAATGCAAAAATGTTTCCTAAATCTTTCCCATATATACACTCACTTTTTTAATGCATTATCTCTTTTTCTCTTTCACTCCCTCTTTTGTTTTCTTTCCGACTCGCCCTCTCTATCTTTGCTTTCTTTTTTGGCACCTCTTCCTCCTCAATTTCTTCCCTCCTTTCCAAATACATCATTCTCTCTCTCTCTCTCTCTCTCTCTCTCTCTCTCTCTCTCTCACACACACACACACACATTCTTTATTCCTTTTCTTTTCCGTTTCAGTTCACCCTTCCCCTCTTTCTCCTATATTCTCTCTCCTCCCCCATCTCTCTCCTCCTCTCTCTCTCTCACACAAAACACACACACATTCTTTATTCCTTTTCTTTTCGGTTTCAGATCACCCTTCCCCTCTTTCTCCTATATTCTCTCTCCTCCCCAATCTCTCTCTCTCTCCTCTCTCTCTCTCTCACACACACACACACACACACTTTATTCCTTTTCTTTTCCGTTTCAGTTCACCTTCCCTCTTTTTCTATATATCTCTCTCCTCCCCATCTCTCTCTCTCTCTCTCTCTCTCTATATATATATATATATATATATATATATATATATATATATAAACTTAAAATGGAATAATATATATATATATATATATATATATATATATATATATATATATATATATATATATATATAGAAAAGGAATATATATATATATATATATATATTCCTTTTCTTTTCCGTTTAAGTTCACCCTTCATCTCTTTTTCGTATATTCTTTCTCCTTCCCCATCTCTCTCTCTCTCTCTCTATTCCTATATATAATCTATCACTAATTTTTTTCAAGTCAAGGTCTGATTTATTAATATAGTATTTTTCCAATAATTACTTGCACATCCAATTTTCTAATAATCTGTTGCACTTATACAGTGTGTCTATAAGTTTTCTTTACAATTAAAAATATATTATCAAGACAATTAATGAGATATCGTAATCAGGTTTGTTCTATCTACTCAGTAATTATCAAATTTTTTAATCACATTGCATTTGTGTATTACAGGGATCATGTTGATGAAAGAGTTACTGTTAAATGAACCCCTAACATTTCCAGGCCGCTGGATTGGATGGGATGGCCAAATTCCTTGGCCACGTCGTTCACTAGATGTCACTCCACTGGACTCCTTTTTATGGGGTTATATTAAAGATATCGTGTATCGAACAAATATACGTGACATTCCTGATCTAAAGCAAATGATCACTGATGCCATTGCCACCATTAATGAGGCTATGCTACAACGAACATGGCAAGAAATCGAGAACCGTCTTGATGTACTTCGTGCAAATAATGATGTCCATATAGACGTGCATTAAATTAATTAAATAAACTTCAATATCTACTCCTCATTTTGTAATAATTTTGGTATATTTGTCTGTTCATTTGTTTTAGTAATAATTAAAAAAATAAAATAAAAAGCAAATCGCTCCAAGCAAAGCGGGAGTGCCACTAGCACGCAAAGGGGTTGCAGAGGATTGAGAGTAAGAGTAAAGAGGAGTTCTTAGGAAAAAGAGAAAGAAAGGGATCGAGGTCAAGCCATGAGAAGATGTCCATTGACATTACATTTGAATATTTGTAGATTATAGCTATCAGAGAAGCAAGTGATAGGAAGGGAAAGAGGTACTGTTAAATTGGTTAAAAATGGCTACTCCTCAAGAAATGGCTACTCCTCAAGAAATGGCTACTCCTCAAGAAAAAACACATTGTGTGCCATAATTTATTGAAACGAAATCGGATGCGATGACTGAGCGAAACCACAGAACTAAGTATGGAAGAAATCCAACATCACGCTCGTGAATTCGTGCATGGCACAAGGAATTTATGGAGCCAAGAAAACTATTAAATAAAGGGAGATGTAGACGACCAAGAGCATCTGAGGAACATATCGATCGTGAAAATCTTGTGTCGTCTTGATGTGCTTCGGGCAACTAATGCTGCCCACATAGAGGTGCATTAAATTAGTTAAAAAGAAGCTTCAATATCTACTCTTCATTTTGTAACAATTTCCACATATCTGTCTGTTCATTTGCTTTTACAGTATTTTTTTTTTAATATAAAGAGACTTTATAAACACTCTGTATACTAGTTTCAACCCGTAAAAAAATCACGGTTTTCCTGTCTTAACTTTCTGACAAGTCTTAATTCTTCCGTTAACAATTGAATAAGATCGTGGCGAGTTCTACGACAATAAAATATCCATAGGAATTCTCCTATCGCCACAGTAACAAAATATGGCAATAACAATCATTCTATTATTATTGTGCTTGCCTTTCTCTTCGTTAGTTCGCACGGCCGTTACGCCGTGCCACTACGTTTTAAATAATGGACTATTTCGTTTTGATCACGTGAAAAGAGGGGAAAAGGCATTGCATGGTTTCAGTGTGAAAATGAAAGGAAGAAAGAAGTGAACATAGATGTGACGAGAGAATAAGAACAGATACAACACTTTGATATCAGCCTGATATATATTATATGGAGAGGAGAAAGGTCATGGTACCACTTCTAGTCACCAATTACGCACTTGGACCCACAGCGAAAAAAAATACTATTTGTGGCAGATGACAACGACTCCCGATCTCCCTTTTGCGGGGCAAAAGTTCCCAGTATTTTTCGAATAACTCTATTAAGCATATCAATTTTTAGATCGTTATTCATCTCTCAAGGTAATTCCCTTGGCTGTCTAATATCTTAACCCATCTAAAAAAAACAAAAAAAAAACAATCGCGTCTTCCTTCATAAAAGAATACTCAAAACTGCAAAGAAAGTTGGTTCACTGCGTCGGGTGAGATAATTTTTCTCTGCAGAATCTGTCTTACATATCTATAAGTCTACCATACGTCCATGCTTAGAATGTTGCTGCTACATATAAGTCCGTTGCCCCTGTTATTTACGTTGAGCTTCTTGATAAAATCCAAAGAAGAATCAGCAATATTATTGGTCCTGATCTGGTGGCTTGGCTTCAGTCACTTTTCCACCGCGATAAGGTTGCCTCCTTGTGTCTTCAATAAATACTTTCAAGGTAATTGTTCGAATGAGCTTTTCACTATGGAATTTTGTTTAATTTCTTGTAAATAGCCTTGTTTATTTTTGTAAATATTCATTGGGACGAGATTTTTAAATTGTTTAATTGATTTTAAATTATCCCTCCCCCACCAAACAATGAATTTTATATATGGGGACTAGTTAAGATTTTCATAGAGACAATGAGGTATTATGGTGAATGTAATAAAGGTAAGTATGAATGCGTTCTTTTGGTGTTAGGAATATTGTGGTATGTTTGGATCAGTGTTTGTGTCTAGTTATGTTTAAAGTTAAGACAGAAGAAGACAGTCCTTTTACCCATTCCGTCTTTTGGGCTTGTGTGGTGGACTAATGGCTAGCGGCTCGGATTGAGGAATTGGAGAACCGAGTTCGAATTCTAGTCGAATCCATTACATTCACTTACGTGTTAATAATAACCTTGGGAAAGGTATAAATCCTCTTCATCACCCCCACCGCCCCCAGCTATGAGTAAATAGCAGGACAGACCGGGTTCCATAGCCTTGGATGGCAACTGGTCTAAGAAATGGCAACCTACTGCGGGAAAAATCTACCTCGGCAGTCATGTATTGAAAGATACATGATCGCGTAAGCGTTTATCACGTGCGGCACATAACTGAATTGAGGCACGGATTGAGGAATCGGGGAGTCGATTTCGAATTCCAGTCGAATCCATTACATTCATTGACGTGCTAATACCCTTGGGAAAGGTATGAATCCTCTTCTTCCCCCCCACCAGCTATGGGTAAATAGCAGGACAGCCTTGGATGTCAACTGGTCTACCGCAGAAAGAAATGGCAACCTACTGCCGAAAAAAAATCTGCCTCGTCAGTCATGTATCGAAAGATACATGATCGCCTAAACGTGTATCCTGCATGGCACATGAACTGACTAAAATTCACTTACGTGCTTATACCCTTGGGAAAGGTATGAATCCTCTTTTCCTCCCCACAGCCATGGGTAAATAGCAGAACAGGCCGGGTTCTACAGCCTTGAACAGCAACTGGTCTACCGCAGAAAGAAATGACAACCTACTGCGGAAAAAAATCTGCCTCGTCGGTCATGTATCGAAAGATACATGATCGCCTAAGAGTGAATCACATATAGCACAGAACTCACATTTTGTATTTTACAAATAAATATCGCTCTTTGCTATTGTACCTAGACTTTTAAATTTTAACGCAGTACGAGACTGACGCCAAGATCTGATCCGTTTAAGGTTGAGTTGGCTAGATGTAACCGTGAATGCTATACTAACAGTTTCTTTTCTCTCACTTCTCACTTGTAGAACTCCCTTAGAATCTAAAAATATTTTCTGGCTTTAAATAACCTGCAAAAGGTTGATAAACCATAGAAAATGAATGAATGAATGAAAGTCTTATCTAAAATTTATCATAGAGACATAAAAGAATGTTTTTCTCTGTCATCAGTATGGCTGATGCTGACCTCCAAGAATGGGATTCATTGTGCTTTCTCAGGATACCATTTTCTGCTGTCATGAAGTGGAAAGATTATATTAAATCCATTGCTAGGTCTGCTGCTAGGAAAGTTGGTTCATTGTGTTGTGCTAGACAATTTTTCTGGCTAGAATCTATCTTACACATTTATATGTCTAACATTCATCCATGCATTGAATATTACTACCACATCTGGTTTGGTGCTTCTACTATGCATATGAGATTATTGATAAAATACAAAGAAGGCTTTAGTCACTTTCCCATTGCTATAATGGAGCTTCTCTATGCCTTTTTTCATGGTAATTGTAAACAGTTGTAAAATCTGAATTCCATTGTAATGCATGCTTTAGTGAGCATGTCTTTTTTTTAAATTCATGATTGAAATTAATTTAAGATTCTACGAAACATAAAGTGGGGGATCGGTTTCCTATTGTTAATAAGTAATAAAGTGATCCCCCCACCAGAATTACTACATTAATATCCTTCCTTATGTGCCATGCCTGATACATGCTTAGGTGTTCATGTCACTTTCCAATTCATGACTATAAATATATATATATATATATATATATATATATATATATATATATATATATATATATAATAGTTGGTTGATTTCAGATCTATGGTCAGTGTCTGAACTCAGGTAAAAATAGTCAGGATCTCAGATAATTGTTTATTAAAACTTCAAAAATTTTAAAACCTGAAAATTTAGATTAAAATTTAGATTATACAAGTTTGGGTATAAACTATTTGCCCATAGCTGGGACCCTAACAGGTGCTACCACCCAGGGTCAGGGCAGACCTGCAAACACCAGCAATTAAGAGGTGGTTCCATGCTCCTCAAAACCTCCTGATCAGAGGCCTTGCTGCTGGATGTAGTTTATCGCCTTACCCAGGATGCAGATGTAGTTTACTGTCATACCCAGGACGGGACATGAAATAGAAAGATTATATTGAATCAATTGCTAGGTCTCCTGCTAGGAAAGTTGGTTCACTGTGTATGGAGCAACCAGTGAGGATCGAACTCACAACCAAGTTGTAATTGTTCTAGCGAGACAAGCTTGCTAACAATTACACCACCTCGAGGTACCCTCTTCCATACCCAGTAACCCCTTGTGTCTTAATAGTTTTACTGCTTTGCTTGGGGTAAAATTGATTAAAAAAAGAAAATGAGAATAGTGCAGCTAGGTGTCATCATTTTTGTGGATGCATAACACAGTTGAAATGGTCAGCTGTAACTCTGACTTCTATGTTAACAGTTTTTTCTCTCACACTTTTTGCTTGTGGAAATCTCTCCTGGTTTCTTGCTTTCCAGTCAAGTTTGATTTTCAAAAATTTAAATGCAATATCAGTTATTATCTTCTTAAATCCTTTTCTTTTATTGTTCTCTCTTCTTCATAATGTTTTTCTTTTTCATCATATTCTTTCACGCACTAACCTTTTTGTGTCTTAGTGGCTTTATTGCTTTGCTTGAAGTAAGATAAAAACACACACACATTTATAATTAAATACATGCACATAAACAATGGAAAATTTATATTTGATAAGTACCAGAAACTAGGAAAATGGCCCAAAATATAAAAATAAATAAAAATAGAAATCCTTAACAAATACCTTGTCCAAATATATATATATATATATATATATATATATATATATATATATATATATATATATATATATATACTAGCTTAAAAGCCGCTCTGTTGGGCGGCATTTAAGCTAACTCCTGTGGAGGGCTCTTAATTAGGCCTTCATCACAATAGGTAGTGAGGAGTAGATGTGATAGGCAACAATAAAATACAGAAGAACTCAAAATAGATCACTGCATTTAAGTATTGCATTAATATTTAAGCTTACCTTTTAAAAGTTCAATGATAAGTCTTCTGCTGACAATTTAAAACTGATAAAGCCTTTTTAGCTAATTTGAGATAAAGTTTAATACTTATTCATTTATTCAAATACTAATGCTGTACTATTACTACTTCTACACACATATATATGTATGCTGTGACAATATTTTGCAGCACACTTAAGAAGACTGCACGTCCGGTGGTTGAGATTCATTGTTTTAAACTCAGGCCAATTTTCATTTTTATTTTAATGTAAAGAAACTTCAATACAATATCCAGCAATATACAATATAAAATTATTATATAAAGAGCCTGTTTTGTTCTTAATTCTTCCATACCCAGTAACCCCTTGTGTCTTAATAGTTTTACTGTTTTGCTTGGGGTAAAACCGATTAAAAAAAGAAAAGAAAAAAGTACAGCTAGGTCTCATCATTTTTGTGGATGCATAACACAGTTGAAATGGTCAGCTGTAACTCTGACTTCTATGTTAACAATTTTTTTCTCTCACTTTTTTGCTTGTGGAAATCTCTTCTGGTTTTTGCTTTCCAGTCAAGTTTGATTTTCAAAAATTTAAATGCAATATCAGTTATTATCTTCTTAAATCCTTTTCTTTTATTGTTCTCTCTTCTTCATAATGTTTTTCTTTTCATCATATTCAAAGAAGAATCTGCAATGTTATCACTTCTACAGTCTGTTTCCCACCATTATAAATGTCACTTCCTCGTTCCTTTTCTATAAATATTTTCATGGAAATAGTTGTGATGAACTTGGCTCTTTGGTTCCTTGAATTTAGATCTCAT
Source organism: Acanthosepion pharaonis (assembly GCA_903632075.3). Taxonomy (NCBI): domain Eukaryota; kingdom Metazoa; phylum Mollusca; class Cephalopoda; order Sepiida; family Sepiidae; genus Acanthosepion; species Acanthosepion pharaonis. Next base: position 2,765,347 of record CAHIKZ030000602.1, read on the forward strand.
CAACTTACAGCTGAGTCGGCTAAGATGGAACTGTAAATTCTATGTTCACAGTTTCTTTTCTTGCATTTCTCACTTGAAGAAAAGACTGAACCCGGCTGCAGGAACAGAGTCTAATAATTTATGATTGAGGTGAAACGAATCTCAGCAAGTTTAATAAGTTTCTCTAAAAGCTAGATTACAATTTTAATGATATTCAGACATATGAAACTTGATTTTCTCGAGAACGAAAAACCAAAATAGTAAACACTTACATATTAAGTATTTCTAGGTTTGTTATGCTTTACGGTATATCAACCTCAAGGGGTTATTTAATGCCGACGACTTTTTTTTCTGGTAATATTTTGTTTTGTCAAAATCTATTTCTGGTAATATTTTTTTCCTCAAAAATGTATAGCTGGTAATATTATTTTAAAACATGTATTACTAGTAATATCTTTTTTTCAAAAACATATTGCTGGTAATATTTTTTTTCAAAAATATATTGCTGGTAATATTTTTTTTTTCTTCAAAAATTTATTTCTGGTAATAATTTTTGCAAAGTATTTCTGGTATTAAAACCTATTTTTACACTTTTATAATGCTTTTTTACCTCAGTGGCGGGGTTAACTATTTGCCCATAGCTGGGACCCTAACAGGTGCTACCACCCCGGGTCATGGTGGACCTGGGAACACCAGCAATTATGTGGTGGTTCCACGCTCCTCAAAACCTCCTGATCAATGCTGTTGGACGTAGTTTATCGTCTTACCCAGAACGCGGATCTAGTTTATCGTCTTACCCAGGACGCGGATGTAGTTTATCGTCATACCCAGGACGAAGTATTCATAGATTGTTTATTTACAAGAATATTTTTATGTACAACTTTATGATATAACGATATATAATTTTATATAATTTCATATATCAACACGCAGTATTTAGAAAAATATGACAAACTGGAAAAGTTTTTTTTTTTTTTTTTTTTTTTGTGACGCGTTTCACCCGTTAAAAAAATTCTTTCAAAAAATATCCTTTTTAAATTTTTTCAAACTACCTGCGTCTCTCGATTCGTGCGCATGTGCAGACGTGGCAGTGTTATCACAACCCGGTCTGCTGAGATTCTAACGGATGAAACGTGTCATAAAAAAAAAAAAAAAAAAAAAAACAAACTCGGAAATAAAATTGTCGAACCAAAAGCATTTCAATCAAAGAAGAGGAACTGAACAAAATATTAATATTTTTTGTTATTGATAATTTTTTTTTATTTTTGATTCTAATTGCTGCAAGAATTCTACACTTGCTTCTAAATAGATTTATTGAAAAAAAAAATGTCTGAACAACGTAACTATAAACAATGTTTTTTCGCTATCCTCTGCCAGCCGCAATGATGAAGAAAACATTACCTCGAACCATGGCCAGTGAGACACGCTGCAAGAGCCACTCCGTTTCGCGAGGCTCGTCCCTTAATCGAGACGTAATCGCGCCAATCCTCCAAAAGAACGCCGTCGAACGAGGGCCAATAACCCCTGAAGTCTCCAATGCCACAGGAGTAAAAAAAAAAAATCTATCAGCAAGAGAAGAATATTTAACTATTTTTTTTTATTTCTGCGTCCCGGTAAAAGCAACTACAAAAAATGCCTGCAATAGAATAAATGTAGCACAGCTTCATCCTGTCTGGACATCTCTGTTCCAAAGAAAAATATGATATGACAAAAAAAAAAGCAATTTATAGAGAATTTTTTTTAACACCTCAACTTGCTATTAAGTTGTAAACGTCATCAACTCGTTTTGTTTTCATTGATTTGAATTCTTAAGCGTTTCGAGTTTCTTTGCATTGTTTTTACTCAAATTAAAGAAGTGACCAAGATTGGCTTCTGCTAGCCAAAATATTTCCATAAAACTAAACCATTCGTTGGAACTACAAGATTTTTTTTTCTTTTAATTAAAAAACCTTTCCAGTTTGTCATATGTACAACTTTATATAAAAATGTGAACCTACTTCAAGCCAATATTTATTATTTACTATATTATAAAAAAAAAATAAGTATGAAATCAATTTTTTTCTTATTCCCGAAGTTATGAAAATGAATCTCTGAACAAAAGAACAAGTGTATTTAACAACAAGTAACTTTTAATTATGGATTTTGAAAAAAAATGCCTTTTCCTAGTATTTCATTTGTTCTCACCGCATATATTCACTGAAATAGGTTGAAAGCTTCATATGTTTAGCTTTGATTAATATTTTGAACATAGCTTTTAATAAATAAAAAAATATTGTCAAGGGAAGTTATAGTAAAACGGTGTCAAGTGAAAAACTGTCCCTTCGACGCAACGTTTTTGTCTGCGGGGGTGTCTGTGTGTAGGTTTGTTAAACATTTTCAAAGATTGTAATCACAATTTAATTAATTTCCTTGTCTTAACCGCTGATTAGACAAATATTTTCGCATGCAACTTGAAAACTTCGTATATGAAAGAACAATTCATTTTTAATTAATGATCGTTTTCGACATCGAATTTGTAAGCCGCGGAAAGAATTTGTCGTACGGCAAAATCTCCGGTGTTTAGAATTTTTTTTTTTTCTTCCCCAATTGAATCAGTTAATCAAACAAATTGCTCACTGCAGTGCTGAGTAGTTACAATTTTTTTCCCCCCGCTTCCAGTAATTCGTAGTAAAGAACTTTGAATTCAACCAAACACATGACTCTTCCGTTCAGTTTAAGATGGTAAAACATCTTCCTGAATTTCGTGCTAAGTTATTTTAGGCCTATTCTGTCAATGAATATATATTTCATTCAAAAAAAAAAAGCACGTCAAAAAAAAAAGTCAGACTCATTTTCCGCGTGCTTTTTTCGTCAGACTCATTTTCCACGGTTCTGAATATCCGCTCATAAGGCTTATAAACGACCGTGAGATCATTGATTTCCAAAATAATTAACGGCTGTGTACACATCAAAAACATTTCGAAGATTTCTCGAATATTATGCACAAGATAACACTGGCGAGTTTTGCATCTATTTTAATAGACAGATAGATAGATATGTAGCGGTTGTTTACATACACCACGCCGACAAAATAGCTACTGAATAGAAAATAAGCACTATTTTCTATAGGACAATTTATGCATCGCATGAGCCACATCAAATTTTCTGATGTTTATTTTGCCAAACCTGGTTTAGAAAAAATCAGTGATTGGTTGATTTTTGACCAATAATATAATATAACACTCCTTTCAATATTTTTCCCGCTCTCATTCCTGGAGCCTATTCAGAACGTATAAATAACACGAAAATCAAAGAAAAGAACAGTAGTAGAACAGTAAATCTCCAGAGCTCACCCACATACGTGAATTCTCATTCTTCTACTCTCACACACACAGACACAAAATTATAATTGCACTACGCTGTAAACTGTCTGTCCTAAAAGCCAAGTAACCAACTCAGAATTCTATCATTCTTTTGTACAACTTTCTCATACTTAAACTCAGTTATCACATATTGCTGAACTCTGAACATTTTAAACAAGAAAGTTCGATTAACACATATTTACAATCTCACATCAGTACAAAGGAAACTACTTCCTCTTTCTTAACTTTGTTTCACCAAACACAATTGTTGTACTCGCTTGTTTTTCAATACATGTTATTGTTAATTACTGAATAATCTCTTGTTATTCCTTCTTTGTGTTTTTTCGTAAAATTTAAATGTGATGTGCTAATCAAAAACATAACCTTCACCAAAGCCTTCTTAATTTTATACCAAAACTCATTAGCACGCCACAGATAGATAGATAGATAGATAGATAGATAGATAGATAGATAGATAGATAGATAGATAAGAACAGACTTGGACTGATAGATAGTTAGATACGAACAGAGATAGATAGATAGATAGATAAATAGATAGATAGATAGATAGATAGATAGATAGATACAGGCTTGGACAGATAGATAGATAGTTAGATACGAACATAGATAGATAGATAGATAGATAGATAGATAGATAGATAGATAGATAGGAACAGACTTAGATAGATAGATAGATAGATAGATAGATAGATAGATAGATAGATAGATAGATAGATAGATAGGGAAGAGACTGAGATAGATAGATAGATAGATAGGGAAGAGACTGAGATAGATAGATAGATAGATAGATAGATAGATAGATAGATAAGAACAGGCTTAGATAGATAGATAGATAGATAGATAGATAGATAGATAGATAGATAGATAGAAACAGACTTTGACAGATAGATAGATAGATAGATAGATAAGAACAGGCTTGGACAGACAGATAGATAGATAGATAGATAGATAGATAGATAGGAACAGACTTGGACAGATAGATAGATAGATACGAACAGAGATAGATAGATAGATAGATAGATAGATAGATAGATAGATAGATAGGAACAGACTTAGATAGATAGATAGATAGATAGATAGATAGTGCGATGGGTAAATTGTCGTCATTTTATATATTGATTTCGCGCATGCACGTTGTTTGTCTTTTATTGTGTCGACTGCACCAATAGAGTGGGGTCAGTTGAGTACTGTCTGTGAGAAAAAGAGCACCATGACGCCATTCACTCCACTAGAAATTTGGAAACGGCATGCTGTACTAGTTGGCATTTGCACCGGAACCTCCAATAAAAACATTTCAGATTGTTTTGGTGTCAATCCTTAGCACAGTGCAGAGGATGCTGTGTCCCCCACCCCCACCCCCAGACGATGTACCGAGAGTGATGAAAGCCCAATATCCAGTCAACATCATGGCGTGATCACAAGTGATAGTGACGTTATGCTTCTATTCATCTCCCCACAGGGCCTCAGATTCAACGGGGAGGCCTGCCTTGAGCAAGTAGTGCTACCCTGGGTAAAGAGAGTGACTACTGGAAGAACCCATGTCTAGCAACAGGACTCTACACAAGCAGGAGAACCCAGTCACGGCTGCCATATAATTTCTGCGAACACTTCACCCCTTACATGTGGCCAACTCCTTGTCTCGCCAAAAATGAATGGGAAGCAAGGATTATGGCAGCATTCACCAACTTAAACAAGGAGACCATTCAGAAGAATAGTAGAAAATTCTGAAATCGTCGGGAGACCGTGGTTGAAGCCAATGGCGATTATATTGAATAAATTTACTCTTTAGTATTTCAAGATATTTTTGTGTAATTTTGATAAATATATTTGCTAAAATGAGATGTCAGTATTATTTTTATTTTTTCTTAATTTAGACGATAATTTATCGATCGCACCCTGTAGATAGATTGATATACAAAAACGGACTTGAACAGATAGATAGATAAATAAATAGATAGATAGATAGATAGATAGATAGATAGATAGATAGATAGATAAAGTTTTTAACGAATCGCGTCGGCTAAGATAAGTTTTCCTTTTGTGTTTATTCATAACTAGATAGATAGATAGATAGATAGATAGGCGTCAGATATTTTCATTTAGAAACAAGAATAACAATGAAAATCAATGTTACGACTGTTGCAGTAGATCGATGATGTGGTAATCGATGAAATTACAAAGATTCCTTCGTTTATGCATTGAACATTGATCATTTAAACGAAATGTTGCGCATTGATATGCGGGCGTAAATCAGAAAGTAAAGACAATTTTGAAATGACTCTGTGAAAACAATAAGGAATCGCTGACGAGCATAAGATGTCGAATAGCTTGTCGCGTGTATCATTCCGTTGTTCAGTCGATTGGAAGAGAGCATCGAGGACAGACGTATGAACGTTCCAGTCAACGATGACGTTACCAGAAGTGCATCGCCCTGCAGAGAAACTATGTCCAAACACTGACATGTGTACTTGTCCTTCACCAGTTGAAATAAAGTTGTTCTGTGTAAATTGGCTTTACCTTTTTTATTTACGCTCACGACTCAGTAATAATGTTGTGCGAGAATTCTTTGCTAAGCATTACATCAATGGCGCCCAATATACATATGAATGGATTGAGAGACACATCAATGGATTGAGAGACATATCGATGGATTGAGAGACATATCAATGGATTGAGGCATATCAATGGATTGAGCGACATATGAATGGATTGAGAGACATATGAATGGATTGAGAGATGGATTGAGAGACATATCAATGGATTGAGCGACATACGAATGGATTGAGGCATATGAATGGATTGAGCGACATATGAATGGATTGAGAGACATATGAATGGATTGAGAGACACATCAATGGATTGAGCGACATATCAATGGATTGAGCGACATATCAATGGATTGAGAGACACATCAATGGATTGAGCGACATATCAATGGATTGAGGCATATGAATGGATTGAGCGACATATGAATGGATTGAGAGATATATGAATGGATTGAGAGACATATCAATGGATTGAGCGACATATGAATAGATTGAGAGACACATCAATGGATTGAGAGACATATGAAGGGATTGAGCGACATATGAATGGATTGAGAGACATATGAATGGATTGAGAGACACATCAATGGATTGAGAGATATATCAATGGATTGAGCGACATATGAATGGATTGAAAGACATGAATGGATTGAGAGACACATCAATGGATTGAGAGGCATATCAATGGATTGAGCGACATATCAATGGATTGAGGCATATGAATGGATTGAGCGACATATGAATGGATTGAGAGACATATGAATGGATTGAGAGACACATCAATGGATTGAGAGACATATCAATGGATTGAGCGACATATCAATGGATTGAGAGACACATCAATGTATTGAGAGACATATCAATGGATTGAGCGACATATCAATGGATTGAGAGACATATCAATGGATTGTGAGGCATATGAATGGATTGAGCGACATATGAATGGATTGAGCTACATATGAATCACAGGGGAATTTATAGTCTGACTGTCATACAACTTTGATATAGCAGATTTAACAATAAACGAATAAACTTAGTTTTATGGAGTTAAGAAGATTGTAGCGCGTCATTTTATGAAATTGAAGGGACATGTTGCTTGTTTCCGGTACCAACATTCCATATTAGCTGGGCTTTTCCTTTTTGACTTTTCTCTCTCTTTCTTTCTTTCTTTTTTAATTTCTTTCTTCTTTTTTCTTTCTTTCTTTCTTTCTTTGTCCTCCTGAAAAATATTTTCTTTTTTTTTCTTTCTTTCTTTCTTTCTTTCTTTCTTTCTTTCTTTCTGTTACCTATTTCTTCTTTTTCTTTCTTTCTTTCTTTTTTCTTTTTTCTTTCTTTCTGTTACCTATTTCTTCTTTTTTCTTTCTTACTTTTTTCTTTCTTTCTGTTACGTATTTCTTCTTTTTCTTTCTTTATTTGTCCTCCTGAAAAGCACTTTCTTTCTTTCTTTTTCTTCTTACTTAGTTACTTACATTCTTTCTTCTTATTTTTTTCTTCATTCTTTTTTATTTTTCTTACTCAGTCCCTTACTTTCTTTCTATCTTTTTTCCATGATGTCTTTCTTTCTTTTTCTTGCTTAGTTATTTCCTTCTTCTCTTCTTTCTTACTTTTTTCTTTCTTTTTATTACTTAGTTCTTTCGTTCTTTCTTTCTTTTCTTCTTTTTATTTCTTAGTTACTTGCTTTCTTTCTACCATTCTTTCTTTCTTTCTTTTTTCCCCTTTTCTTTCTTCTCTTCTTATTCTTTTCTTCCTTTCTGTTTCTTTTTACTTGTTTTGTTCCTTCTCTTCGGAGTCCATCGATGGTTCTGCTCAATGGTTCCGCTAGAACGAAGTCACAAGTAATCGTGGCCGTGTATTTGAACGTACCCGCCTTGTCCAAACTGCCGATTATGCCAGATGCTGTGCACTCTCTCAGAAATTCTAAGGTCCGCTCAGCATAGTTGCAGTATAAACCTCAGGTGGTCTCCGTTTTAAAAAAAAAAAAACAAGCATCTGCCCGAGTAAGTTTTTTCTAATAGAGACCGGCTGGCCGCCCTAGCAGACGTGTGTGTTCGGAAAACGCGACTGGCCAGCCATTATATAATATTTATGCCTCAAACAGACGGTATAACGAAGCATGAAGGAGACACAACAGAAAGACAACACCATGCAAGATGTAATGCACAATGGTAAAAGAGACTTTGAACAGAATCATATTAAACATGAAAACCACAAGAGAGACGTTTGTAAGAGTTTTGATGCTAATCTCTCTGGGAATTTTAGCACGGATGTAGACCGTACATGTAATGAATACCGTCGCGTCTCTCTATATAGATTAAGTAGATTATTAAGTAGATTATTCTAAGTAGATTAAACCTCGAAGTAGATTAATCATCAAAGACGCCACATGCATTCACTACCAGTTATATGGAATCATTTACTTGCAGAGAGAGTATAGAAAAGTATATGCCTCAGTTGGTGGACTGAAAAGTCATATGAAAGTTCACAAAAATATTACTATAACAATTACTAACAAAGGCACCCAAAGTTGCCGCGTCTGCACAGGGGAATGTAAAACCCTAGCAGGACTAGAAAGTGTTGTTCATATTTCAGTATAAACCAGGCGATGACATTACTCGAAATTGAGCCGTAGCTATTACCATGTAGGTCCTGTAGATCCCCTGCCTGGGTAGAACTGAGCCACAGCTTTTAAGGCGTTAAGCATTGCTGATGTGATTTATGTTGCAAGCAGATTTTTAAGGATGGTTTTGAATTCAAAATTCTCTTTCTCCTGTTTAACAAATATGGTTAGAAAGGCAAGACTTCCCTACTATTCAATGCGGGAGGAAATGGATTGTAATATTCAATACCTCCGAAACAAAGCCAGGTACGTTCCCTCATTACAGAACAGGCTCATACTTTTCTGCGGTCATAATGAGCAATTACAGGCTCAATGAAGCTCCTTACCTGGAACCTCTACACGGACTCAAGTTCACTCCCGACCACATTTAGATCTCATACATACGACCCAAACGCTAAAGTTACCGGAAAAGGGTCGTTTCCTTGTACCACTCCAGATAGTACCTAACTCCTTTTGCCAAGAGCCAGATCAGACCAAAAATGGAATATTGCTGACATATCTCGGTTGAAGCTGCCCAATCTTCACTTTCTAGATTCTAGAATCCAAAAGCATTTACGCGGCCTCATGGGTGATGGATTATTTTTCACCGTTTCAACCCCTCTTTCAACAGATGAAACGTTGTTTGGCTATCGCTTACTCTATGGCTATATCCATGGCGATAATCAAACAACTTGCAGAGAGAGAGAGAGAGAGTAGAAAAGTATATGCCTCAGTTGGTGGACTAAAAAGTCATATGAAAGTTCACAAAAATATTACTATAACAATTACTAACAAAGGCGCCCAAAGTTGCCGCATCCGCACAGGGGAATGTAAAACCCTAGCAGGACTAGAAAGTGCTGTTCATATTTCAGTATAAACCAGGCGATGACATTACTCGAAATTGAGCCGTAGCTATTACAATGTTGATCCTGTAGAGCCAGATCAGACCAAAAATGGAATATTGCTGACATATCTCGGTTGAAGCTGCCCAATCCTTACTTTCTAAATTCTAGAGTCCAAAAGCATTTACGCGGCCTCGTGGGTGAGGGATTGGAGACACGGTGAAGTAATGGATAGCGGCTTAGATTGAGGAATCGGAGTCCCGAGTTCGAATTCCAGTCGAATCCATTACATTCACTTACATGATAATACCCTTGGGAAAGGTGTGAATCCTCTTCTTCTCCCTCCAGCTATGGGTAAATAGCAGGGCAGACTGAGTTCTATAGCCTTGGATGGAAACTGGTCTAGGAGAAGGAAAACTCTGAATTCAAAACCTGCAGAGGGTCGTTTGGGGTCCTTGTGGCACGTAGTGCACTTGGTCTCTGTATTCGGTCCTTCAAAAAGTGTGGATGGTCCTGCACGAAACCTTCACCACTATAATCAAATCTCATGTGCTATACATGCGGGTTTGGGGACCGCTTGTGAATTTCAATTTCCCATGAAACTCCAATATTGGAGCCGGCTCAACCCACCCCGGGTGAATGCCGTTACAGGTACAGGGGTGTAGATGGATGATTGTATTATTTTTCGCCCTACAACCCCTTTTCCAACAGATGAAACGTTCTTTGACTATCACTTACTCTATGGCTATATCCATGGCAGATGTTCAGACTAGTTACATTACTTAATTCCAACAGTTCAGGCCTTCACAGGTAGGACCCACCATGACACATATACATGGTATTCAGTTCGTATTCCATTCGTAAGGAGGAAGTTTTTTTTTCAGACAGCTTCTTCTCTAGAATTGTTATGTTGTGTAACAGAGTCTTGCGTAGGTACCTCTCCGATCACCACGAACCTAAACTCTAGAGTCTAGGGCGAACTATTATTTATCTTAAATTCTAGGGTCTATGAGGAAACCGTTATCTATCTTACATAGCCCTCTACATTGAGTGGCTTTTGGGCCTTGTATCGGTGAACAGCAGCAAAAGAAAAGAAATATTAACCTCTAACTAAGGGAGGAATAGATGGATGCATACTTTTCCAAAAATATTTTTGAGAAAGTAAATACAAAGCCAATCCCACATTCCGCTACCGAAAACCACTACGCTAAGTGCACAGCCTCCTTCTACTACATTCTTTACATTCTCCTTCTCTGTTACCATGACAACTTTGAAAAAAAAGCCGTTGACAAGGAATTGTTATTTCCCTTCCTAATTGTTTCTTTCCAAGGGGACGTCGCTCGATGGAGAATTGTCTTTCGCTCTTGCATCGAGCGCTTTTAACTGGCAGCTTTCTAGAACTCAAACTGACGTCAAACTTTAAACAATTTGAAACAAAAGCCGAAATTATAAATGTCATTACATGTTTTTAATTTTTAACATCGACAATATGGCGTTTATGCCTTTCAATGGCATCATGCATATACTTACATACATAGTGATAGATAGGTAAATATCACTCCGGCGGGTCCGCAGTCATATTAACGTAGATAGATAGATAGATAGATAGATAGATAGATAGATAGATAGATAGATAGATAGGGAAGAGACTGAGATAGATAGATTATGAAGACAACTAAGATAGATAGATAGATAGATAGATAGATAGATAGATACTAATCGAAATAAATACGTACGTGTATATATATATATATATATATATATATATATATATATATATATATATATCGAGAGAGAGACCGTCTCAAGGAGATAGATAGATAGATAGATAGATAGATAGATAGATAGATAGATAGATAGATAGATAGATAATGAAGAGACTGAAGAGATAGATAGATAGATAGATAGATAGATAGATAGATAGATAGATAGATAGATACTGATCGAAATAAATACATACATATATATATATATATATATACCGTCTGTGCGAGATAGATAGATAGATAGATAGATAGATAGATAGATAGATAGATAGATAGATGAAAAGACTAAGATAGCTAGCCAGATAGATAGATAGATAGATAGATCGATAGATAGATAGATAGATGAAAAGACTGAGATAGATACTGATGGAAATAAATACATACATACATACCGTCTGTGCGAAGTAGATAGATAGATAGATAGATAGATAGATAGATAGATAGATATGAACAGAATATATCTTCAGATCGGGATATCATGCCATATATACCAACAGAGGTATATTAATATGTAAAACAACTTAACCTATTAACTTTTCCCACAACTTTCCCCTTTTCATCTCCGGCACAATTAGAAAAGCACCTTCGACGCCCGATCCCCTCAACGCCGCCACCGCAAGCTTCTCAACATGAAAAAAGTATTAAGAAAGTACAAATAAAAATAAAAAAACGATTGTCATCAACATTCTTGACGCGACATCAATGTCAATCCTGAGTTACCTACTTTTCAACGGAAGACGAGCGACGAAATTTCTTCCTTTCATTTTAAGCAAGATGAAAAGCGAATTCTTTCTGAGTAAAAAGATAATTTTGTCTAAAAGGCGGTTCGCTGAAAATCATTGCTTTGTATTCATACCTCGAAGACTATTTCTAGTGTAGTGGGTTCGATGCCTACTGTTTATTCCATTGTTGCACCCTTACAAGAAGTTTAGCTTTACTTAGTAATGGTCACCCAACACCCAAGAGCAGCTCAAGGTAGAGGATGTATGAGCGGTAAGCGTGAGATGCAAGAAATTAGTTTATGAGGATATGTGGAAAAAATAATGGTTAGCCCTAGATTTAACGAGGTTACGACTGCAGTGTGACGGGAAAGCATTTTCTCCATAAAGTAGCGGTTCTTGGAAAGAGGCTATCGGTAAGGACTCTCCTTACTAACGAGTGAGGATGATTTCGCCCCCCGTGTACGTGGCATGGTGCGTCTTGCCTGTGAAGGTTAGAACTTTTACTACTCTTCACTCTGTATAAGACCCAAGAGCCACTCGAGGTAGAGAGTTATTGAAGAAATTTGTTGTGTATGTGGTAAGAGTATGATTAAAGTGATGCAATTTATGAGGATATGTAGGAAAAATAATTGTTTGCCCTAGAGTTGAATAGGTTAAGATTCTAGTTGTCGGGTAAGCACCCTCTTGGATGTCGGTTCCATAAAAAAGCGGTTCGTGTGAAGAAGCTGTGAAACTTAATAGAATGTGAATGAAGGTAGTTCGCTTCAGAGTCCTCTCATGGCGGGTCTTATCTGTGAAGATTAGAACTTTTTACTAGTGTTTATTATACACAAGACCCAAGAACCACTCGAGGCAGAAGGCTACTGAAGGAAGTTGTTCTATGAGAGGTAAGCACGAGAGGTAAAAAGATAACGGTCAGCCCTAGACTTAACGAGGTTACGGCTGCAGTGGGGTCGGGAAAGCATCCTCTCCATAAAGTAGCGGTTCTTGGAAAGAAGCAGTCGGAGTGGAACTTTCTTTCTTACAAATGAGTGAGGGTAATTTCATCCCAGTGTACGTGGCATGATGGGTCTTACCTGTAAAGCTTAGAACTTTTTATTACTGTTCATACTACACAAGACCCAAGAGCCACTCGAGGTAGACAGTTGTTTAAGGAATTTGTTACGCGACTGGTAAGCGTCTGATTTAAATGATACGGTTTATGAGGTTATGTAGGAAAGATAATTGTTAGCTTTACACTTGAACAGGTTAAAATGGCAGTTGTTGGGAAAGCAACCTCTTGGGAGTTGGTTCCACAAAGAACCGGTTCGTAGGAAGAAACTGTTTCATTAGAAGTTACTTCTCACTAATGGAATGGGAATGAGAGTGGTTCACTTCAGTGTATTCGGCGTGGTGGGTGTTACTTGTGGGAGTTAGAGTTTGTGGAACTGGACATAGCGATAGAGTAGAGAGAGGCCCGCAACGTTTTGTCTGTGAAAAAGGGGTCCTAGGAAGTAAGATAATTCATCACCCATAAGGCCGTGTAGACACTTTTGAACTCTATCAAGACTGGGACGTGCAATTCTCCTATGGTGAGAATAAGAGGCAAAAACTTAAATAGCATTAGGAGTGTTTAGTTTTAACTATTTTTTTTCCCAAAAGGGGTCGTTTATAGCTCTATCATATTTGTTTTGATATTTGTTTTTGTGTATTCTTGTTGATGTTCATCTTACTTATTATAAAACGCAGATTGTGTGTGTGTGTGTGTGTGTGTGTGTGTGTGTGTGTGTGTGTGTGTGTGTGTACGTTTATATATTGGATCGGATTTCCTACATTTTTCAACCGATTTCATCAAAACTTCACAGGACTACGTAAAGTCCCTGAAAACCATATCACGGGTTGACCCAAACCCTGTCAGTTAAATTGGGTAGACGGAACACTTGGAATGCCGTCGACAGCTGTCCTAGCAGGAAGTCACAAGTCATCGTGACCGATGGTTTGAGTGTGCTGGTGTTGTTCAAATTGTTGATCATTCTAGATAGCATGCTCTTTCCCAGAAACTGTAACTAAGGTATGCTCGGCATAGTTGCAGTATGAACCACAGACGGGATTTATGGGTGTTGAATAAACATAAATGTGCCTGAGCGAGAGTCTGCAATAGGGATTGGCTAGCCGCCCTAGAGGCCAGCTATTGTACATATAGTATAGTTATGTCGTGATTTGTAAAAAAGCGATAATCGCAAAAGAGAAATAAGATTTTGTAAATTTATTGAAGACTGGTAACATTTTGTAAACATTGACAAGATGTCAATATAAAACAAAATGGCGTTATGTATGTAAAAATAGTTAAGAAAAATGATGAGAATAAACAAAAAAGAATGTTGCCAATGTCATAAGAGAAAAGAATGACATGACGGCAACGAACCTACTTACCTTATTTTTTTTTTTTAATTTGGCAAATACATGTCTAAATTATTTTTAAGTTTAAGTCTCCAAGAACAATTCTACTTAGCACCAGAAAGAAACAATTGAAATTTCTAAGGTTTATAAAATTTCTAGGGTCTATGAGAATAGAAGGCTTGGAGAATTTGACACTCACAGGACATATTTGATGAAAATAATGAGAATAACACTATTTACATCATTCGGACTATTGTCCTCATCTTTGTCACCATATTTATTACAACGTTTCGGCCGTTGTACGCCCCGGCCTCTCTTCAGGGGGTTGGAATGAACAGATAATGAGAATAAGTAAAAAAGATTATGCTGCCGATGTAAAATGAATGATTTTATTTTTAGTGCTTATCAACGTTTTGCGAGTTATTTAAAACCAGAAAACATTTTTAGATTGTAAGAATGTTATATATATATATATATATATATGTGTGTGTGTGTGTGTGTGTGTGTGTGTGTGTGTGTGTGTGTGTGTGTGTAAAATAAGGATTTTACTCGACTTTTCCCTGAAAAATTGTTTTCAGAGAAAGATTTTATAAATTTCAACCGGAAGTTGTAGTGGCTACTCCATCAATAAATGCCATATGTATCCTTTTAAGGAAGTGTCTGATATTTCTGTTATATACCATACCCACTAATAGGTATATCACAACCCTCATAAATACATTGGGCACTATTGTAAGTAGTCCCCCATTAGCAGTGGTTTACCTACTTCACGCCGCTGGCGAGTATTGTATTTTGTTGATATTATAAAGATTACCATTTCATTTCCAACCTCCGTTTTGGTTATTCCTCATTCAGCAACCCTTCCTAAGTTACAACCATTACTCTTGCCATCTGATTTAGCTCGCCATTTATCATGAAAAATTACTGCTGAGAAATCAGTTTTCATGTACTTCTTCACTCAAGTTAAACGTTTCTCTTTGTAATGTTGACTTAAAGATGGCAGCTTTGTGGCTTTCAGACCTTTAGCCAATATTCTTACATTTTAATCATTTCATCGCAAGCAAATCAACAAAGGTCACTAAGCTGTAAAGGGTTTTACTGCGAATGAAATAAACTAGATTCGAGGAAACAGAAAAAAAAACAGGAGACAGACAAGTAAGTAAGAAGATGAAAAAGTTTCACAAGCGAGATGGAACTATTAGTATAATACTCAGGGTTTCAACTTGTATACTAAGTCGTGGTTGGGTGACTAGTTCCATGAAGCACCCAATTTCGAACCCAGCCATCATTTGTCTCTGTTTTCATTGCCAAAACTGACTCTTAAATATCTTTTATTATATTTTTTTACCCAACTTATAAGTTTCGCTTTGTGTTGGTTACTTTTAACTTTAGAATTTGTACACCTATTGTGAGAAAAACTGAAAGAACCCGAAGAAAAGAAAGTTCTAGGACAGGGGTCGAAACTTCGCGAAGGATTTTTGCCCGGTCCGCCAACTTAACACTTGGACATTAATTATCTAATTAATTTGTCGAGCACGTGGCAGAAAACAAATATCATTGGGAGTTAACTGACTTACAATGCAAAGAATTCCTTAAATTCGAATCTCAGTCCGAATCCACTGCTGACTTCTACAAAAAACATGTCTTCTCCAATGGAAAATAGAAAAGGCGATTGAATAATGCGAAAATGATAGTATCATTATTTCGAAGTACATATGTTGTGAACAACTGTTTCTTATTGTAAATGAAATATACTAAAAGTCGTTTAAGAACAAGATTGGGTGATGACCACACGGATGATGTATGGTCCTGTCATCGACAAATATTTCACCTGATGTGAAGAATTTATCGTACAATAAGCAGAAACAAACGTCTCATTCAATAATTTGCCATTTCTGGCTGTATTTCGTTGTACTAAGGCATTTGCATTTTTTGTC
The DNA here is from genome assembly GCA_903632075.3 of Acanthosepion pharaonis. Taxonomy (NCBI): domain Eukaryota; kingdom Metazoa; phylum Mollusca; class Cephalopoda; order Sepiida; family Sepiidae; genus Acanthosepion; species Acanthosepion pharaonis. Next base: position 2,781,476 of record CAHIKZ030000602.1, read on the forward strand.
GATTGTCTTAGTTGTTATCCTGTTATTCCTGCAGTAAAATAAAGAACCTTGTTTAAATACATTATTTACATTATTCGGATTATTGTCCTCACCTTTATCACCATATTTATCACAACGTTTCGGCCGTTGTACGCTCCGGCCTTCTTCAGGTGGTTGGAATGTCGAACTGAACCCTTTATTTCGCTCACTGGGGTAGACTGTTCTAGTTCCACGTGCCATGTTTAATAGATGTCTGTTATCAGTTATCTCCTGTTAATTTCCCTCTGAAAGTTCTCCATTGCCTTAACCGGGTATTGAACTCACACGCTTTGGGTCCTGTCAACCAACGCCTTTATCCACCGTGCCATGTGTCCTCTAGAACAGTCTACCCCAGTGAGCGAAATAAAGGGTTCAGTTCGACATTCCAACCACCTGAAGAAGGCCGGAGCATACCGAAACATTGTGATAAATATGGCGACAAAGATGAGAACAATAGTCCGAATAATGTAAATAATGTACATAATACCTCATCTCAGAAATATAGACAGACTTGTTTAAATAATATAACATTAACTTCGATGTTTTTTCTTTAAACCTCCATAAAATAGGTTATGCCTCAGCTGCTGATGGTGGTGCAATGTCTTCTCCAGGGTGCAGGCCTGCAGTTGAGAGATTGGTGGTTGCCTATGCAGTACATCTCCCCTCTTCATGCCACCAATGTTGTCCAATGGAAAGGTAGAGGCCAATACAGCCTGGCATCAGTGTCATCGCAGGAGTTGCCAGAACAAAGTTGAACATAACACTAGACTGTCTTAGCTCCAGATTTATCCTCAGGGTTTATTCTCAAAGCCTTTCCCATGATTGGCAGCAGAGGTTTAAAATCAGTTTTTTTTTTCTCTTAGATGGACTACCTCCCAGGCTAATGAGTTCCATCAACCTGAATATATATATATATATATATATATATATATATATATATATATATATATATATATATATACACACACAAACACATATATACTTTACACTTGATATTGAGTAAACAGTTTGTTATTAAATGTATCAACTTAAGAGGAATTATTATATATATTTTAAATGATAATAATATAAATCATAAATAAATTAGAAAAGAATAAAAGTATAAAATTATTATCAAATATATGAGAAGATTTTAAAACATTTTCGTTGTTAAAAATATTTGAAAGATAAATAATAAAGTAAGAAATTGACTACACTGAACTAATAATATATATATATATATACCCAAGTATATGATTGGTGTATACCGAATAAATTCCAATAACCAACAATTACTATTCTTAAAAGAGTGCTCAATACAGAGTAGAGCAGATATAATAATTTATTTAAAAATTATAACATAAATATGTTATAAAATCACTACAAAAATAACCATTTTGTTTCAAAACCTCCGGTGTCTTATCAAGTGATGATGATTCAACATCATTACTTGATAAATACCGATATCCACTAAAAATAATGTTTTAAGTAATAAAGAAAAACTCAATGTTCAATGTCTCTAGAAATGAAATGAAGACACAGTTGTAACAAAAATAAACACCAAAAAAGCAATCTTCAAATAAGATTTTTTTTAATACTGAGATTCACCCTGTACAAGGCCCGAGAGCCAATCGAGGTAGAAGGTAAGGGGTACAGTTTATGTGGATATTTGGGGAAGATAACAGTTAACCGCAGACTCGAACATCGAACAGGTTAAGATTATAGCGATCGGGAAAACATTCTCTTGGGAGTCGGTTCCACAGAGAAATGGTTCGCAAGAAGAAGCTGCTCAAGTGGAACTTACTTCTCACCAATGGAATATGCAGGGAATGCCGGTGGTTCGTTACATTGTGTGTAACATGGCAGGCCCTAGGCCTGGAGGTTAGAAGTGGTGGAATGAAAGAATGCCGTTCATCTAAGTACTTTCCATGGAAGTATACATAGAACAGTGAGACGCCTGCGACCTCTCCTCTGTGAGAAAGATGTTACAGGGTGGAAAATAATTTGTCATCCACAAGGACTCGGAGACGCTTTTGAAATCTATCGAGACTCGAAAGTAAGGAGCGGGCAGCTCCTGTCCAAATATGACAGTAGTACTCCATTTTAGGCTTGATCTGTAAAATTAGACGATAGCACGAAGTGCCAGGTACTTACTGAGTCGGTACAGAGAACTGACTACTTTTCCAGCATTTTGAGCGATTGGATCCTATGTACGAGTTCCACTTGCGGTCAGGGTTGAGTTTGAAGCCTAAAAGTCGGTCAACTGCGTAGCATGGCGGGTAGGCCAGAATGATTGGTGGGTAGGCCTGGGGGTTAGAATGATTTTGAGTTTGAGGCCAAGAGTTGGTCAACTGCGCAGCATGGCGGGTCCCAGGGCCTGAAGGTTAGAATGATTGCGATTTGAGTTTGAAGCCTAAAAGTCGGTCAACTGCGTAGCATGGCGGGTCCTAGGCCTGAAGGTTAGAATGATTGCGATTGGTTTGAGTTTGAGACCTAAGAGTCGGTCAACTGCGTAGCATGGCGGGTCCTAGGCCTGAAGGTTAGAATGATTGCGATTGGTTTGAGTTTGAGACCTAAGAGTCGGTCAACTGCGTAGCATGGCGGGTCCTAGGCCTGAAGGTTAGAATGATTGCGATTGGTTTGAGTTTGAGACTAGGGCCCGAAGGTTAGAATGATTGCGGTTGGTTTGAGTTTGAGGCCTAAGAGTCAATGGCATGGGTCCTAGGCCTGAAGGTTAGGAATGATTGCGATTGGTTTGAGTTTGAGGCCTAAGAGTCGGTCAACTGCGTAGCATGGCGGGTCCTAGGCCTGAAGGTTAGAATGATTGCGATTGGTTTGAGTTTGAGACCTAAGAGTCGGTCAACTGCGTAGCATAGGCCTGAAGGGGATTCGATTGGTTTGAGTTTGAGGCCTAAGAGTCGGTCAACTGCGTAGCATGGCGGGTCCTAGGCCTGAAGGTTAGAATGATTGGTTTGAGTTTGAGGCCTGCGTAGCAGGTCGATTAATTGCGATTGCATTGGTTTCAACTGCGTAGCATGGCGGGTTAGCCTGAAGGTTGGGGATTGATTGCGATTGGTTTGAGTTTGAGGCCTAAGAGTCGGTCAACTGGCGTCTTAAAAATTGAATGGCGATTGGTTTGGTCCAAGAGTAGGCAACTGCGAATGGCGGGTCCTAGGCCTGAAGGTTAGAATGATTGCGATTGGTTTGAGTTTGAGACCTAAGAGTCGGTCAAACCCAGGCCTGAAGGCCTGAGTTTGATGAGTTTGAGATGGCGGGTCTTGAATCAATTCGATTGGGTTTGAAGGTTAGAATGATTGCGATTGGTTTGAGTTTGCCCAAGAGTCGGTCAACTGCGTAGCATGGCGGGTTAGGCCTGAAGGTTGAATGATTGCGATTGGTTTGAGTTTGAGGCCTAAGAGTCGGTCAACTGCGTAGCATGGCGGGTCCTAGGCCTGAAGGTTAGAATGATTGCGATTGGTTTGAGTTTGAGGCCTAAGAGTCGGTCAACTGCGTAGCATGGCGGGTCCTAGGCCTGAAGGTTAGAATGATTGCGATTGGTTTGAGTTTGAGACTTAAGAGTCGGTCAACTGCGTAGCATGGCGGGTCCTCGGCCTGAAGGTTAGAATGATTGCGATTGGTTTGAGTTTTGAGACCTAAGAGTCGGTCAACTGCGTATGGGTGGCTGAATAGAATGGCGATTGGTTTGGGTCCCAAGGGCCTGAAGGTTGAAGAATGATTGCGATTGGTTTGAGTTTGAGGCCCAAGAGTCGGTCAACTGCGTAGCATGGCGGGTCCTAGGCCTGAAGGTTAGAATGATTGCGATTGGTTTGAGTTTGAGACCTAAGAGTCGGTCAACTGCGTAGCATGGCGTAGCTGAAGGTTAGAATGATTGCGATTGGTTTGAGTTTGAGACCTAAGAGGTCCTGCGTAGAAGGCCTGAAGGTTAGAATGATTGCGATTGGTTTGAGTTTGAGACCTAAGAGTCGGTCAAAGAGTCCGGTCAACTAGAAGATTGCGTTGGTTTGGAGGGTCCTAGGGCCTGAAGGTTAGAATGATTGCGATTGGTTTGAGTTTGAGACCTAAGAGTCGGTCAACTGCGCAGCATGGCGGGTCCTTATTTGAAGGTTAGAATGATTGCGATTGGTTTGCGTTTGAGACCTAAGAGTCGGTCAACTGTTTTATTTCTATTTGAATATCTACCCCCTTTTTTCATTATATTTATATATATATATATATATATATATATATATATATATATATATATATATATATTCATTTTCATCCGTTGAGGTCTGTTTTCTCTGGTTCTCTTAAATGTACTTTTGGGATTTATTGTTGCTTTCGTACTGACGTTGATTACATAATCATGCCATTCGACAAGAATGCTTGGAAATCCATTAATAAAAGATGGATGCTTTTTGCGGTTAAAAGAAATCAAACCAGCGAGATAACGAATTATTATTGAGGAAGTTTCTGTTTCTCGTCTATTGTAGTGTTGAATAATGATAGAAAAATTATTCTTTCTAACATGGACTTTGCTTCTGAAGCAGCCTATGTCAAAAATTAGCAGGCGAAACACACACACATATATATACGAGGAACGAAACGACCAAATAATGGCCACAAAATCTTGAGATATTTCTTATGAATTCATTCGGATGGAAACATTTTTAAATTCATTTTCAGAATCTTCTGGAGCGATGTTCTGACGAAGCCTAGTAGAGTAGAGCGATGTCAGGTAGAAGCTGATGGATCCTCAAAGACACTTTGCCGTACAGCTTCCACCGTTGCGTCAGTGCGCTTAGGACCTCTTCCCGGAAGATCGCTGACTGATCCAGTTCTTTCAAACCGGGCGATTAGGTTTCAAATCATGTTATCGCTAGAAGATATTCTGCCATTAAAATGTTGCTGATATTTTCTCTGAGTTTGACTAATTGATCTTTCATTGAAATAGTAAAATTCAATGAGGTTTACTAGTTGCTGGACATCATACGTAGCCATTTTAATCTCTAAGAGATGCTCTACAACCTTCCAAATATATGAAAAGAAAGATTGAAAACGAACAAATGACTTTTTCAAATGTTCGGTTTTTCAGAGTCCAACCTCCTGGGTAACGGCAAAATTGTCCAAATCGTGTAACAGCAAAATTGTCCAATTGTTAAATTAAACTCTGAACAGTTGTATCTTAGAAATGATTAAAGATATCTTACTGGAATTCTTCGAGGTTTTTATAACACTAGTGGACACTACTTTGAGCAATAAGAATGTATAATTACTCCCTAAGCTTAACAGAAGTATTGTCAAGAAATCTATCATAAACGAAAAATGATATGTTCATCATTAATTAATCATAGCCAAGGATCGGAAGCTCATGAAGTATTGAAATAAAGTAAAGTTCATATATATATATATATATATATATATATATATATATATATATATATATATTATTTCAGGGTCATTTTCCAACATATTCAAGATGATCTTCGCCCTCTCTAATCTTCTAACTTTCTGTCCAAGGTGATTCACAAGTTTCACGAAAGATTTCATTTTCAAGACTTTCTTCACTGCTCTTTGGACTGGCATAGTTGAAACTCCACTCTCACGAACCAAATGTCTTATTAATTGAGTTGGATCTTTTCTAATTGATTTCTTTTAGCTCAAAGTTGAAATGATGATCCCTGTGATCTCCAGATCCAGTTTTCCTCTCTACTTTTCCCTCTTCTTTAAACTTATTCCCCGTTCTTTTGATGGCTTTTGAATGGACTTTGGAAATGGAAGCCAGATTATAAATTTTGGAACCATTACTGAAGTCCTGAATGATCTTTTTCCTCTTCAATTAGTATATATATATATATATATATATATATATATATATATTAATACCCTATTTGTAACATACTTGTTGACAACACAAATATAATATCATCATCTACATGCAAAAATAGGCTAAAAAAAAACAACACTCAATAATTGAACATGGACACAATATCTTGACCGTGTTTTGTAAATACATACATGCAACAAACTATTTCTTCTTTAACAGTTAAAATATTTCAACTTTGAAAATGGCTAAACGTATAGCCGAAAGCGGTTGGATAAAAAGAATATTCGGACAGTTTTTATATAATTTATCATCTGAAAAAATCATTAGATCACATGAGAAATTGTATAAAATATCCCAAATGACGTCATTCGAATAGCTATTTTGCCCCACATGACTTGCTTGTAGATCTTGTCAACTGAGAAGGTTGTTTTTATTGTATGTCTTCAAATCTCTGAGTTCATAAGACCTACAAGGAAGCCACGTGGGTCGAAATAGCCATTCGAATAAGGTAATTTTGAATTTCTATTCTATGTAATATATATGCTTTGTTATAATAAATGCATTGATCTCAATTTGTTGATCAGTTTTCATATTTTATATTATTAGGATTCATTTGGATTATTTAAAAAACGGATTATATACATATATATATATATGTGTGTGTGTGTGTGTGTGTGTGTGTGTGTGTGTGTGTGTGTGTGAACATTGAAATCAACACACAGGCTGTTTCATGCAAGACGCAATCGTCAGGCCGCGAGTGTTGGATCTTTTATCGATTATTTATATATATGGGTCAGTGGTGCATTGTGGGTAATCTATTCTGGCGATTGTTTTGGCGGGAGTGTTTTTTTATTTATTTATTTATTTGGGTTCATTTCTTTTACTTGTTTTTCATTTTCATTTTTTATTTTAGATATTTATTTATTCATTTCGGTTTTCTATGCTTTATTAACGTAGTAAAAAAATTGTGGGGATTTGCTTAGGTCGCTTATTTCATAGTTTGTTTTCGTCTGGGAAGATAAAGTTATTTATTCGTCCAATTTTTGGATTGATTGCCGTAGTCTTTTTTGCTATTTTGGCGGGGGACATTTTTTAGTTTGTTTATTATTTTATTTAGATTTATTATTTTTACTTGTTTTTGCTTATTTATGTTTATTTTTATTAGTTCTAATTTGTTAATTTGTTCATTTATTTATTTATTTGGATTGATTTTTATTTGTCTTTTCTTATTTATTTACTTATATTTTTTATTTTTTTCTATTTTTTTATTTTTATTTATTCTATTCGGTTTTCAATTTTTGACTACCGTAGTAATTTTTTCATCGTTATAGAGCAGTTATATCTATTTTCTCGTCCAATTTTTGGATTGATTGTTCTAGTCTTTTCTAGCGGTTATTTTGGCGGGATTGGTTTATTAATTTGTTTGTTGTTTACTTTATTTATTTATTTGGATTGTTTATTTTTACTTGTATTTTATGTATCTATTTTTTATTTTTATTTGATGTATTTCGTCTATTCTAACGGGAGTGGTTTGTTAATTTGTTTATTATTTGCTTGGGTAATTTATTTTACATGTTTTTATATTATTTTGTTTATTTTTATTTATTCTTTTCAGTTTTCGATTTTTAAGTAACGTAGTAAAAATTTATTTTCATGTCTGCATTTTGAGATGAGTTCCGATCGTTTATTTAGTAATTTATTTTGGTCTGGTAAGGTAAGCTCTTTTTCCTCCAAGCAAAGTTTGCAGGTTTTGCATTGATTGTTGTAGGCTGTTGATTTTTTCCTTATTTTCCATGATATTTTGGTGTGATTTACGTTGTTTTTTTAATTTCCCAGTTATACTCAGAAAGCATTGCGCTGTTCGCGTATTTACTATTTGTGAGAGATGTTTTGTGTGCATAGTTTCTTTATTTCCAGGGTACTTCAGCTACTCGTGTGTATACTTTTTCTTCATTATCTAGTGGTTTTACCGTGGCTTAGTATATTACGTTGTTTTGTAAGCAATTGCCGTTCAAGGGACATTCATTCTTTATTCTACAGTTACACGTGGGTTAAATTTGTTCGGGTTGTTTGTTGATAGTTTTCCTGAGGTGCTTTTTTATTATTTGTGTCATGTTCTCGGTGTAACTGTAGTTGATTTTTGCAGTGTTTTTATTGAATATTTTTTGTAGAGCGCTTGATTCGGAAAGTGTTTGTTTAGCAGTTTGAAGAATATTTTACCTAAGTTTGTTTTTACGTTTATATATATATATATATATATATATATATATATATATATATATATATATATATATATAATAAAAAGAAAGAAAAGTAAGATATATAATCCGGGGTTCTCATTAATATTTTTATTTTCACAAAAACAGTGCTCAATGTAAATTTACAGAACACAAATATTATAAATTAACCGATTTAAAAATAGTTTCTTCGCTACACAGGAATTACTATGTTTCAAAATCGAAGCTATAAACTTCAAATTTAGCTTCGGTTTTTGAAACATGGTAATTCCTGTGTAGCGAAGAAACCATATTTTAAATCAATTAAAAAATATATATATATATATATATATATATATATATATATATATATATATATATATATATGAATAAATAATAATTTATTAATCCGACATATTTTTGTAACTTTAAACGTTATTTTTAGTGGAGACCCATATTTCTGTAGAAGGCGCATCTTTTACTTTAATAAGATTTCTCGAAGATTCAAGTCGGTAGGCGAAAACAATATACTGTTTAAAATAAACCAAGCCTCTACTCAAATATGGGTATAAACTAAAAGTAATATTTAAAATCACACACACACATACACGCGCACACACACACATATACACACACATATATATATATATATATATATATATATATATATACATGTGTGTATGTGCGTGAGAGAGAGGTATGTGCGTCTGTGTGTGAGTGTATGAGTGGGTGCATCTCTCTCTCTCTCTCTCTGTGCATCTGTCTGTGAGAGAGAGGATCTGTGAGCAGGTGCGTCTCTCTCTCTCTCTCTCTCTCTCTGCGTTTGTATGTGTGAGAGAGAGTGTGTGATTGGGTGCGTGTGTGTACGTGTGTGTGCGCGCGAGTCAGTGTGTGAGAGAGAGAATGTGTGAATGCGTGCGTCTCTCTCTCTCTCTCTCTCTCTCTCTCTCTCTCTCTGTGTGCGTCTGTGTGTGTGAGAGAGAGTGTGCGTCTCTCGTCTCTCTCTCTCTCTCTCTCTCTCTCTCTCTGTTACTCTTTCCATCAGGACATATGCGTAATGTTAATGTATGAAAAGACATAAAGTAAATGAACGAATGTTCGAAATAAATTTATTAGAAATATCTCAAGACTTTGTGGACAAAATTTCCTCGTATCTATATATATATATATATATGTGTGTGTGTGTGTGCTTCCTGCCAATTCCTGACATAGGCAGATTCAGGAGGTAAGTCCTTGTTAAAAAGAACGATATTCTATCATTATTCATCACTAAAATAGACGAGAAACATATAATTAAACTCTCTCAATAATAATTCGTTATTTCGCTGGCTTGTTTTTTAAGCTCGGAAAAGCATTCATCTTTTATTAATGGATTTCCAAGCATTCTTGTCGAATGGCATGATTGTGTAATCAACGTCGCAACGAAAGCAACAATAAACACAAAAGAACATTTAAGAAAACAAATCTCAACGGATGAAAATTTAAAAATATATCAGAGCAGAGTGAAGAAAGAGGGAAAAAAAAACTTTTTTCGAATATTTAAAAATGACAAAATAAACAGAAAACTGAGATGACGTAATTACGCTTGGAATTTGGCGGCAAAAAAGAGCGGGAAAAAATGAGAAAAAGATAATTTTTTTTTACCTAAAGAAGGTCGAATGCATCTTGAAGATGTTTTCCCTGGTGTCGCATCTTATTCAAGAGTTGCAATTAGAAGAAAGAAAGAAAGAAGAAAAAGGTAAAATAAATAAATAGTTAAAAAAAGAGATAATGAAGAATTAGGTTAAAGAAAGAATCAATAGACAAAAGAAAAAAGAAAGAAAAAGAAGTAGTTAACAGAAAGAAAGGAAAAAAGAAAAAAGAAAAGACGTAGGTTAATGAAAAAGAAACAGGTAACAGAAAGAAAGAAAGAAAGAAAGAAAGAAAGAAAGAAAGAAGAAATAGGTAAAATAAAGAAAGAAAGAAAGAAAGAAAGAAAGAAAGAAAGATAGAAAAGTAACCTTTACTGAGATAGAGAAAGTCATCAACAGTGTATAGAAAGAGAAAGAAAGTGTGGAAACTTGAAGATTAAAGAAGGAATTCAAGAAATAGAAAAAGAATAAATTCAAGACAAACGAAAGAAAATACTGAAAGAGAGAGAGAAAAAAATGTTATAAAAAAGAGGGAGAAAGGCAAAACTGGGAGAGAGAGAGAGAAAAGAGGCTGTGAGCTGTAAAGTGAGATAACCTTGTTTGTTGTAAGTTGAAAAAAATTTCAATCAATATTTTTTGAATCGAATAATTTTCGATATCGAACGTGCTTACATTTCTCTCAATATAAGATAAGCTAAATCAACGAATTTTGGTTTATTCCCCGAAACATGGCGTCGGTAAATTTCCTAGCAACAGAAATATCGGATTTTCAGGATTATATGTAATTATATGATAATGATGATGATGGCACCACTTTAAGTGCCTCCTTTTGTGAATTTTATTTGACACGTTGTTGTAAATCTGTTTTAAATTTGACCTTCCTATCGCTTTACCTTCCCTTGCCCGTAACATTAACTTGTTCACGCTTTTTAATATAAGCCCCCTTAGAAAACTTTTCTAGGTCATTCCATTTTTGCTGTTGTTTCGTCATATATTTTTTTTACTATTATTATTATAATTTTTTTTTCTATTTCTTATTTTTTTTATCTTTGAATGCCAGTCTGTCTGGATATATTGATTCAGCTTCATAAAATATAATCGGTCTTATAAGATGAACATGCTGATATTCATTGAAATAAATTCATTACCGAATATAGATTTTTAAGTTTTTTTCCTAATTATTCCTATAATTTGCTCTGTATGATACATTGCGCTCAAATATGGACTAAAAGACCTCTTTGGAATAATCCCTACCAATTACAATTTGGTATTGAATATATATATATATATATATATATATATATATATATATATATTTTAAGGCGTGCTATATTTATGGATAAAATACTCAATATCAGAGATAGAGCGTATGTAAATATAAGTGAACATTAAGGTCAACACTCAGATGCAACAGGCTGATTTCTAGCATAGAAACAATCGTGTTGATTGCGTCTGGCATATAAATATATATATTATATATATATATATATATATATATATATATATATACGAGGGGTTACAGAGAGTTGGAGCGAGAGCAAAGAAGAGTGATAGAGGAAAGGATGAAGAGAAGGTTAGAGGATAGATCAAGGCATCTGGAGACGTCGATTAACGTTACATTTGAATAGTTGGAGATTATAGCGATCAGGAGGACAAGAAATGGGGAGAAAGTTCCACAGGCGAGAAGTGCGAGACATGAAGCTATTGGTGTAGAAGGGACGTCTATATTTAACAGTTTCGACAGTGAAAGGGTGAGAGCAAGATGCCAGCCTAGTTGAGCGCTTAAATTAATGAAGTCTAGTAACCAGCGAAAGCAGGTTATCAGAGCAGTTGCTGTGAAAGTATTTGTAAAAAAAGACAGAGGGAAAGCAACGGTACGTTACATTGCATATCCGTCTTTGGATTTTATCAAGGACCTTGAGACAAATAGAAGGGGTTCCAGACCATATTTAATTTCTTTCTTTCTTTTCTGTTCTTCATTTTCTTCCTTTACTTCTTTCTCTCTTGCTTTTTTTTTTCTCGCCCTCTTTAGGCTCTTTCTTTTTTCTCCTATTTTTCATTTTCATTTTTTCTATCTTTCTTTTCCTGAAACCTCTGTCTCCCCGCTTCTTTCTAAGCCATTTCCTTCTTTTCTTATTAATTTATTTGTTTTCTTTTCGTTCTGTCTGTCTGTCTGTCTGGGTTTCTTTCTTTCTTTCTTTTCTATTTTTCTTTCTTTCTCTTCCCCGGAGATATATCATTTTTTTTTTTCTCTTTTACTAGGCTCTTTCTTTTTTTTATTTTGATTTCATTCTTTTCATCATTTTCTTTCTTTCTAAATTTTCCGTTTTATTTTTCTCCCCCTCCGTCCAACATTTCTTCCTTTCTTTCTTTTTTACTTTCGTTCTTTTTTTTTTCTTTCGTCGCTTCCTTTTCCTCTTCATTTTTGCCCTTCCATTACGCCTTTACTAGTTTCTTTTTACTTCATTTCATTTTCTTTTCTTCTTTTTCATTCTTTCTCTTTCTTTATTCTCTCTTTATTAATTTCTTTTGCTGTCACCCCCACCACCCGTTATAATAAAATATATAATGAAATAATAAAAAAAATAGACATTGCGTTTATTTCCTACTTTGATTTTGGTTAAATCCTTTGACGAAATCGCGTGCTTGAAAACATCATGGCACACGTTATTGCTAATTGCCCAGTTGTTTTGTATAAACACACACGCATACATAAATTCTCTTGTATATATATATATATATATATATATATATATATAATACTTTGAATATATATATATAATACTTTGAATATATATATATATATATCAACGAAAAGCAGTTGTGTTATTTACCAACTTAAATGACAGCGTGAGGCTGATTATGTGGGTCGAACCAACTTGCGGTTGGAGACCCGGTTTGTCAACATGTACCTAAGACAGGGTGAAGACAGCGTCATTATTCGCTTTACTCGGACAGTTTGTTAGTCAGCAATTGGACTATATTCGGTGAACAACCCGGGTTGCGTTTTGAAACATTCATGTTACTGCACAACGCTCGCTAGTCTGAACATTTACATTTTTACTAAACGTTCTCACAATGCAAGGCCTAAGTGCCATTCAAGGTAAAGGGTTACAGCATAAGGTTGTTTTATGGACAGGAGAAGAATACTTAAGTGCAGATTATGGAATCGAGCTTTGTGCAGTACTCACAACGCTTTGGTAGAATATTTCAAAGCGCAACCCAGGTTGTTTACCAAATGTAGTCCAAACTCTCTTATACGAGTAGGTACGTGTTGTCCAATCCTGGTCTGACGAAGCGTTTAGACACTGCACATAGCTCGCTCGTCTAAGCATTTACATTTTTTAAGAAGCTGTTCGTATTAAATTTCATTGGTCGATTTTTGCAGGCAGAAGGAGAACTTTCTTCGTCCTGTGTGTCTCATGGCTGAGTCGTGAGTACAAATTGCTTATCGGAGCTTATTTATATCGACTTATTGTTTTAGTAACAAATTTATTTTAGTCGTAGTTCCTTCTTCCCCACTTTCACTTTATCAAATTCACCGTGTATGATTATTTCTTTTCTATATATTTTTTTTCAACAAATCTTTCTGAAGAAGTGTTGGACGAAAAATGTTCATTTTAAAGAAAAAGTGCGCTCCATCATTTTTAAACCTATATATACATAATATATAGTGAAAATAAAGACAAAAACTGTCCAACATTTGGATATTCTTTTATTATGCTGTTCCTTGATTTAAGCTTTCGATTCATGTTGGCCATCTTCAGAGTGGTTGTGCGGACATTTAAACAAATATATTCACCACCAAAGATGATATTCTGTTATGTTAACATAGAAGATTGCTATGCGACGATAACTGTCGCGGAGCAGCAGACACAGGCCGTAAATTCTTGATGCGACTCTCTGACCTCGTACCACGTGACAGACCGAAATATAACAACAGAACCATATGTCTAGATGCAAGGTAATATGTTGTGACTAGTCTAAATCTAATTTTATTGAGTGTGGGTTGCTTTGTTTTAATGCAGATGGCCTCCTTTTTACTGTGTGTATGTGTGAGCCGAAAGCTTAGATCAAGAAATAGGATAATAAAAAAAATCCAAATGTTGGACAATTTTTGCCATTCATTGTCTGTTATATTTAACAATATATGTTTAAATAATGATCTGCTGCCCATATATATATAAACCGAAACGTCAGACGTCGACATTTCATTCATTTTAAACAACATAATTGCATTTAAGGATTTTTGTTTGTTTTTTCAAAAATTTTTCTTATATATATATATATATATATATATATATATGTTTAAATATATATATATATGTTTAAATAATGATCTGCTGCCCATATATATATATATATATATGTATAATTATTTATTTAAAAAAATTTATAACATAAATATGTTATAAAATCACTACAAAAATAGCCATCTTGTTTCAACACTCTCAGTGTCTTATCAAGTGATGATGTTGAATGTAAAATAAATGGTTTTATCCAAATGTAAAAGATCGAAGAGTAAGATTTCAGCGTCCAAAGCATTAATTTAAAACAGGGCTTAATACAAAAGTAGAGCCATAAATATTTATTTATTATGCAGTGTTGCATCAGAACATGCACATACCCACTACAAAACTGTACATCTTGTTTCAACTTTAAAAAATCTTTTTTTTTTTTTTTGAAAATTTAGTTAAATATAATAAATATGACAATGTAAAGATTTTAAAAAAAATTAGTACCCCAAACTATTAGAAAGTCCGTTTCATAAAATACTGTAGTACTCTTTTACATTCCATGAATAATTGTCTCCGAGCACAGAATGTTTTCGTTTTAGAAACATTAACCTAACCAAGTAAGGAGACCGTTAAAATTCAAATCCTACGATTCGATGGAATTCTATTGGCTAGATTTATCCGTCCTTACTTTATAACACCTCCCCCTCCTCCCTCTCCCATTTTTACCTTTGTCCTCTTATTTCTCTTATCCCTCTCTAATCCATTAGATTCTTTTCTTTCTCCACATGTAAATGCTTTTATACCTTTCAAGGAAAAATTTCCAATGACTGAAACGGAAGTTATGCTTCCATAATTGCATTTCTGGGTAAAATAGTTCAGTCGCATCGTGATTCCCTACCTGATGAAACGTTAAAAAAGATTTTTAACGTCGAATCAAGATATACAGTTTTGTAGTGGGTATGGGCATGTTCTAATATAACACTGCATAATATATATATATATATATATATATATATATATATAAAGAGAGAGAAAGAGAGATGAAAAATTGTACTTACTCCTTGCCAACGCGTTTCGTCATTTGACTTTATCAAGGCAAGTGATAATATATAAAAGCGCGAAATGGTGTATAATTACTTGCAATTTCAACAATTTTAAAAGACGGTCCTGTGTAAGCCTCTTTTTGGATATTAGTAACTTTTTAGAAGTATTTTTTCCTATTGTTTATTTTATTCAATTTGTCTTCTGTTGAGATTCATACTTAGAAATTTGACACACACACACACACACACATATATATATACGAAGAAATATAGTCTTAAGATGTGCTATATTTATGGGATAAAGTGCTCAGTATCAGAGGTAGACCGTGTGTAAATATAAAAGTGAACATAGACAGTCTGTTTCATGCTAGATGCAATCATCAGACCTGACGATTGCATCTAGCATGAAACAGACTGTCGCCTCTAAGTGTTGACTTCTATGTTTACTTTATATATATATATATATATATATATATATATATATATATATAGTAATAATCTTATAAATATAAGAAATTATATTCGTCCGGAAAACCTTGGGTACTTTGATATGTAAATAAACAGACCAATACCCAAGGAAAAAAAAGGTACAAAAAAAAGAAAGGACAGAGAACATGTACGTCAGCCGAAGACAATTGTCTAGCATCCAAGTTCAGAGTCCAAAGAAATACGAGTAAGTAAAATAACTAAGTAATGTGCTCAATACGCTAAGTAGAGCAAACCTAATTAAACCTAAAGAGCCAGATAAACCTATCAAGATTTCACCTATGCAGACTGTCAGGGAATACTGGCAGTATTCCCTAGCGATCCGCGTAGGTGAAACCTTGGTAGGTTTATCTAGCTCTTAGCTTTAATATATATATATATATATATATATATATATATATATATATATATATATATATAGATAGATAGGTAGGTAGTAATCCGTTGGTATAATCCAGGCGAGTCCTATTAACTCAACATAGAATTCGAAATATGTTAAAACTAACTCACAAAAAGAGCGCTCAATGTTTATTTTAATTAAACAGAGTAAATTTCTTTTACATTTGGAATTAAGATTTTTTTAGTAAATGACCATTTTCACCTTTTTTTTTGCGACGAGGATGAGATAAAATTACAACAATTGCAAATGAGGAAGTTCTATTCAGATAACTTTTTTTCTAAGAGCCGCTACTTTATGGAACACAGTCCCTAGAGGATAATTCCTCGGACATTAAAATGTTTAACCGCTTCAAGTTTAGGGTCAACTGTTATCTATCTTACACATTCCCCGCACTTATTTCATCCTCCTCCGTTCATACAATAAACTCATTTAGCTACGCTCTACATTGAATGGTTCTCGAGCCTTCTACTTTGGGGGTCAAGCAAGCGCCGTACGTGATACACGATTGGGCGACGTCGTTTGATTCATGACAGACAAGGCAGAAGGTTTCTTATGGTCGTCTGCCGTTTCTTTCTATGTGTTATCGTGGAACACACCTATTCTAAAGTTAATAAACCCTCCCACCTATAATAAGTAGAAGTAGCAAGAGTAATGAGTCACTCAGTGAGTCAGTCAGTCGTTCAAGTCTCGACCGGCTGATCGGTTGAACTCTCTGCCTTCGGGCGGGGAGGAACCCGAAAGAGGCTACGCCGAAGGTCGGAGTTTCTTTCGGGGAGGTAAACCGACCCTGAACCCGTTTATACGGGTTCAATGGGCATATTTTTGGCCGAGCCCACAGGCTCGGGGATCCCACGTTAAACCGGCCTTGTACCACATGATGCCCTCGTGGGGGAAGGGGGTGACTGAATATCATCAGTGAATCAGTCAGTAGTTCAAGTCTCGACCGGCTGATCGGTTGAACTCTCTGCCTTCGGGCGGGGAGGAACCCGAAAGAGGTCAGTCGATAATAGAGGTCATTTAGTAATATAGTCCGTCAATCGGTCAGTCGATGCCGGACGACCGTTAGTCGAATACTAAAGTATCAGCAACCACAACTAGATTACTCTGCGTTATACCTATTATATCAAGTTCCTAACGTTTTGTACGTCGAACCTATTTTAGGACCGACTTAGTACAAATACAAGCCTCCACTGTGAAATCACTCTACAACACTATGGTAGACTGACTGCAAACTATGGCTGTAGAAAACAGTCTGTCCTGTTGTTCAGCCCATAGCTGGGGAAGAAGAGATGGGTTTTGTGAACTTTTAGTAAAATAATAAAAATAAATAAATCAACGTACGATAAAAGACGTAAAGATTCTATATTCGCCACAGTCATGAGTGCCCAAGCCGGCAGACGTGATAAATACTGCTTAAAAAATGAGGCGTCTCCTCACGTACGTTTTACCGACTAAAGACAACGTTTGAAATAATAAAGACTTTAGATTAAAAATAAACCTTTGAGCCCTATGTTCCGGAACAATTTTAACCCTTCTGCCTGAGCTCCTGTGTCGAAATTCGCAATGTTTTTCTTTACCACCGGCAAAGCAGTGGTTAGGGCTGAAAGTGTTAATCCTAAAGCCCGGTACAGCTAGAAAGTGCCTGAAAACCTCATTCTGGATTGAGGGTACTATTCAGAAGCCGTTGATGGTTGTCCTAGCACAAGCCATCCTCGCTGCGAGGATTTGTGTGTGCTGACCTTGTTCAAACTTATGAGCAGTCTCTCAGAAATTGTAACTATGATCGGACCAAAATAGTATAAACTACAGATGGACTTTTGAATAAGTGTAAGTGTATCATAATTCTAGTTTGTCTATGTGGGATTCGGATGATAATATATATATATATTATAAATTAATTGATTTAAAATATGGTAAATTTACATTGAGCACTATTTTGTAAAAATAAAAATATCTATAAGAACACCGGATTATATATCTTACTGTTCTTTTTTTTTATATATATATATATATATATATATATATATATATATATATATATATATATTAAAGACATTTTTATGTTTAACATTCTTTTTATAGATACAAGTATTTTAGTAAATGCTCTGTTTTTATAATAAACAGTATTAAATAAAATTTACCGGCCTGAATTCTATAAAGAGAATGTTAAACATAAAAATGTTTTTGATAAATTGTCCATTTCTTATATATATATATATATATATATATATATATATATATATATATATATATATATATATTATTAAATGGAAAAAAAGTCCAACAATTATTTTAAGACATTTTATCACCCGGTGTCTACTCCATATAACAAAGTATAACAAAGTATGCACAGAGAGGAGAAAATGTTCTTTTTATAGATACAAATATTTAAGTCCGACAATTATTTTATCTATAAAAAGAAGGTATAAACATTTAAAAAAATGTCTTAAAATAATTGTCAGACTTTGTCCATTTCATAATGTGTGACACCAATTGTTTACATTTGGATACGCTGCGAGCAGATATGAATGTACGAGAGAAAATCATGGAGAAATGTAAGTTTAAAAACAGTAAAATCGACCTTGCTAGCCGAAACGATCCTCTGTGGATCAATCGGTAAAAGCACGTCAGGTTATATGACGGATTCGTATAGGATACAGGTTCGATTCCTGTCGGAGGACGCATATGTTTTATGAAAATTTCTCGGACGAAAATATCATTAATACTGTTTATTATAAACAGAGCATTTACTTAAATGTTTGTATTTATAAAAAGAACGTATAAACATAAAAATGTCTTTATATATATATATATATATATATATATATATCATAACTAGATAATTATACAAAGTATTAATTTGCAATGTTAATGTAATTAATGGCGAAATCTCTTCGCTAACAAAACTTAATAAAGCATTAACTTACCAATAATACATTGAATGACGCGATCCTTATATTTAAATTTAATTTGTCTTCGAGTTTAACTGGAATGGAAAAATTACGCCCTGGGGATGAAAATGTGAAATTTCCGAAAATATTCGGCCTAGAAACATCATATCTATCTAACAATTTAAACATATATATATCAAGATTCTTGACAAAATTCAAAGAAGGGGGTCTGTGATGTAATCGATTCTGACCTGGTATCTCGATTTTCAGGATATTTACATTATTTTCAGCAAGCCATTTCCTCGTAAAGTTAGGATCATTATCTTGTTGAAAGACCCAATCAGGAGGAAGTTCAAAATTTTCAACCGAAATCATTAAATTTGCTTCCAAACTATTTTGATATGATGCGGCATTCATTTTACCATATATTACTGATATGTTGCCAGTACCTTCTGCATAAAAACATCCTCAAACCATGACGCTGCCACCACCAAATTTTACTATTGAATTGTGTTCTTTTATTTGAAGGCGTCGCCAATATTTCCCTATACATGGTTTCTAGAATGACGCCTAAATAACTCAATTTTGGTTTCGTCTCTCCATAAAACTCTTTCACAATTTTCCTTATCCTTATGTTCACGAACGAAATTCAACCTGACATCTCTGTGTCTTTACATTAGCAGTGGAGTTTTCTGAGGGAAGAGTCTCTTTAGATTGTTCCTATGGATTTCATTGCTTATTGTCTGTTTAGTGACACGAATTCCCGATGAAAGCAAATCATCCTGCAACTCTTTAACTTCCTCGAAGATCTTGAAGAAATCTTCCTGTTCTTTGGTTTCCAACAGTTTTGAGTGTATATACCTTGCAATGAATGGCCTAATGGTAGTAAATGGAATATTCAGGTTGTCTGAGATTTTCCGGTAACTTTTACCTTCTTTCCAGAGCTTAACAATCAGTTCATTTTGCGAATTTGTCAAATCTTACCTCTTGCCATGATGAAAACCTTCTTGCATGAATATCAATTGCAGAATGTTCTGTGTGTATCTTTTACGTTAAAAATAACTATTGATAACACTATTGGAACATTCTAGAATATTCCACCTGAATAATCTAGAGTATGAAATCAAGTTAAATGTTTTAAAATCTTTTTTTCATTTGTGATTTTGTCTATATGTTAAAATTATAATAAATAATTATCGGTATCAAGCCCTCTTTTGGATTAATGCCATGGACGTTAGAATTTATAGATTACTTTCGTTCTCATTGCATCGGATATATATATATATATATATATATATATATATATATATATATATATATATATATATTCAGCCCATACCACGAATTTCAAACTGGCATCTCTATGTCTTTTCAACAGAAGTAGAGTTTTCCTAGGAAAGCGTCACTTTAGATTGTTCCTATGATGTTCATTGCTTGTTGTTTGTTTAGTGACACAGTTTCCTGATGAAAGCAAATCATCCTGCAACTCTTGACGAGCAACCATTTGATTTTTTTTTAATCAGACGCATTAATTTCCTCGAAGATCTTGCAGAATCCTCCGTAGAGTACCTTTTCTTTTTTGGTTTTCAACAGTTTTGAGTTTGTTTGTTTTTCATATACATTCAATGAATGAACTAATTGCAGTAAATAGAATATTCGGTTTGTCTGAGATTTTTCTGTAAATGTTACCTTCTTTGTAGAGCTTAACAATCAGGTTTCTTCTGCGAATTTGTCAAATCTTTGCTTCTTGCCATGATGAAAACCTTCTTGCATGAATATCAATTGCAGAATGTTCTGTGTGTATCTTTTACGTTAAAAATAACTATTGATAACATTACTGGAACATTCTACAATATTCCACTTGAATAATCTAGAGTATTAAATCAAGTTAAATGTTTTAAAATCTAAACTTTGTATTGTACGAATACTTTTTTCACTCATTAAAACGAATATATGGTATTTACTTTTATTATATCAATTTTTTTTAATTTTCTACGTATATTTAGTTATTATGCATCTGTGTACAGTTAATTAAATGAAAAGTATGTTTATTCATTAGTTGGAAATACAATAAATTAAAAATTTTGTGTCCAAATATTTGTTTAACCCAAACGACTGTATATATCCTAGAAGATAATTACGAATGTAGTTTTAGTTTATTGAATTTGTATTCCATAATAACTTCTTTATAACTTAGGATATTAATACCCGACACCTCCACATTTTACAGAAATGTACACAAGATAACTTCAAGAAAAGACATAACTTCGTTATCTTCGTATTTACCGCACACAACAGGAAATGCAATAGAAAGACGGTATTCAGGATAACTGATATCAAACAAAATAGGGATTTAATATCTGACTTTTTTTTTCTCCTCTCTGTGCATCCTTTGTTATATGGAGTAGACACCGGGTCATCTTGCTGCTATGTCTGGGATTAAATTTGTGTATTATATGAGTCAGTCATTTGTCTTGAAGCTATTTGACTGAAATTCAAGGATGGAAAGATTCTCATTGGTCGAATGAATTGGAAAGACGAACATGCGCACAGAAGGAAAATGGGTTTATTGTGTGTTTTTAAAAGCAATCTGTATTAAATGGAGGCGGAAAAGAAAGAATCGAAAAATATTTTAGAAAGAAAGATCAAATAGAAAGAAAAGTTTAAAGCGGGCGAGAGAAGTAGAAATGAAAACAAAAGAAAGAATTTTAGGATTAGGATAGAAAGGAAAGAAATATGAAGTATAAAGGTGACATTTGAAAGAAAGAAAGAAAGAAAGAAAGAAAGAAAGAAAGAAGAGTTGAGACAAAGGAATGATATAAGCATCATGCTGACTTGTAAAAGAAAGAAAGAAAGTAAGAAAGAAAGAATTGATACAAAAAGAAAGATATATGAAATATAAAGGTGACCTTTAAAAGAAAGAAAGAAAGAGTTGAGACAAAGGAATGATATAAGCATCATGCTGACCTGTAAAAGAAAGAAAGACAGAGAGAATTTTAGAATTGATACAAGAAGGAAAGATATATGAAGTATAAAGTTGACATTTGAAAGAAATAAATAAATAAAGAAAGAAAGAAAGAAAGAAAGAAAGAAAGAAAGAAAGAGGAAAGAATTTTAGAGTTGAGACAAAAGAACGATATAAGTATCATGCTGACCTGTAAAAGAAAGAAAGAAGCAAGGAAAAAAAGAAAGTAGAAAAGAAAGAAAGAAAGGAAGAAGAGTTGAGAAAAAGGAATGATACAAGCATCATGCTGACTTGTAAAAGAAAGAAAGAAAGAAAGAAAGAAAGAAAGAAAGAATTGATACAAGAAGGAAAGATATATGAAGTATAAAGGTGACCTTTAAAAGAAAGAAAGAAAGAAAGAAGGAAAAAGAGTTGAGACAAAGGAATGATATAAATATCATGCTGACTTGTAAAAGAAAGAAAGAAAGAAAGAAAGAATTTTAGAGTTGAAACAAAAGAACGATATAACTATCATGCTGACCTGTAAAAGAAAGAAAGAAAGAAAGAAGAAAAAAAAGAAAATAGAAAGAAAAAAGAAAATAGAAAGGAAGAAGAAAAAAGAAAGAAAAAAGAAAATGAAGGAAGGTACAGAAGAGAGGAAAATAAAGGGGAAAAGGAGGAAGAAAAGTAGAAATTGGTGAAAGAAAGGAAGAATTGAACGAAAAACAGAAAAGAAAAACGAAAAGAGAATCATAGAAGGAAATTTCACGTCTAGGAGGGAGACGTCAGGTAATTGTGCATTGCCAACTGAATAATGGAGAAATGAGGCGAAAGAATTGAAAAGAAGCCATTTTCGAAGAAGTATATGTTTTGCTTGAAACGATGGCTTCTCAAGAGCTTCTATTTTGTTCCACATGATCTCGCGAGAACGAGAAGAGAATTTACCCACAACGGCGATACTCTCTGAAAATCGACGCGCGGAAATGACTTCACAATCTGATTTCTATTTCCATCCGGAATTGTATTGACATGAATTTCATACACTCGTGGCCTCTAATTAAAATGGACAAAAGCAAGTTGTAGAATATAAGGCCACGTTCGGCTGGCATTGTATTTGAGCCTATTCCTATCTATCTATCTATCTATCTATCTATCTATCTATCTATCTATCTATCGGAGGTTATTCATATCTATCTGAGCCAATTCAGATCTATCGATCTATCTATCAGCACATTCATATCTATGTATTTATTTATGAGCTTATTCATATCTATCTATCTAGTTGAGCCTATTCATATCTATCTATATATCTATCTATCTATCTATGAGCATATTCGTATCTAGTTATTTACGGGCTTATTCATATCTATCTATCTATCTATCTATCTACCTATCTATCTATCCCAGTCTACTTCTATCTATCTATCTATCTATCTATCTATCTATCTATCTATCTATCCCAGTCTACTTCTATCTATCTATCTATCTATCTATCTATCTATCTATCTATCTATCCCAGTCTACTTCTATCTATCTATCTATCTATCTATCTATCTATCTATCTATCTATCTATCTATCTATCTATCTATCTATCTATCTATCTATCTATCCGAAACTATTCATGTCTATCAGGTCTACGGCTACATGACGTTGAAACACCGGTTCCCGTACGACCATAGAAGTTAAGCAACGTCGAGCCTGCTCAGTACTTAGATGGGTGACCGCTTTGGAATGAATGTGCTGTAAGCTAGGATGTTCAGATGGTGTAATGAATAATGGCTAATTGGAGAGCTGAGTTCAAATTCCCGTTGGGATCGTTATATACACTTACACAAAAGTACGCTTAGGTAAGGTATAAATACAAAATAATTTTCAGATTTTAAATAATCTGCAAACGATTAAGTCGTGGAAAACGAATCAACAACAAGAATATATTCAAGACTCCATTCGAAAAAAGCTCTGTCCTTAACTGTACTTATGTCAAAACATAAATTCCTTTTCTTGGACATTCTTGAAGAGTCTAATAATAACACATTCACTGCTTTGTCATACAAAAAACAATTAAAAACTTTTGCCTATATATATATATATATATATATATATATATATATATATATATATATATATATATAGTAAAGGTAATGAATCCGTTCCGTTGGTATATAACCCAAGTGGATCCTAATAATGTAAAATATTAAAACGGAACCACAAAAAGAGCTCAATGTATTATACAGAGCAAATAAATAGTAGTAAGCCATAAAATTCAAAATGACCTTGTAAGTCTTATTCAACCCCGATATATAGACTGAGTTCGTGTCGGAATTAGAAATTTAACTGTGACAACTGTCGAAAAATTAATAGAGAATTTATCTATTTCAATGTTTCAGTCAGACGAAAGGCACGACATTTAAGACTGCCGGAGTTTTCGTCGGTTGAAATACGTCTATACCCCATATGAGGTAATTTTGAATTTTATGATTTACTACTATATAGATAGATAGATAGATAGATAGATATATAGATAGATAGATATCGCAAAATATATTCGAATGCTTAAAGGTGGTCATCAGTGATAAAAGCACCTTTAAGCATTCGAATGTATTTTGCGATAGATAGATAGATAGATAGATAGATAGATAGATAGATAGATAGATACAAAAAGACAGACAGACAGAGAAAGAGAGATTAATAGATTGGAACAATCAAATCTTTCTATGAAAATATATATTTATATAAATATATATTGGGTCACACACACACATACATATATATATATATATATATATATATATATATATATATATAGTATAACAGGCAGACTTTTATGCGTTTTTTTTATTCAATCTCTTTTGTATGAATACTTGCTGCTTAAATGCACCTTATATATATATATATATATATATATATATATATATATATATATATATATATATATATATATATATATATAGGTTGTATTGAAGATACTTTCTTTTACAAATTTGGGGTACTGGTTCCTCACACCAAAACAAGGACAAACGTTCATATAAATATATGTCCGCAAATCCTTCGTTTTTGACTTGGCCACGAAGAAGACATTCTACGGGCTATCGGAGACGATCCAGGGGTGAGCACACTTCAATTGGCCTTGGTTTGTCGTACATCCCATGGATAGATAAATAAGGACTGGCATAGATAGATAGATAGATAGATAGATAGATAGATAGATAGAAATGGACTTAGATAGATAGATAGATAGATAGATAGATAGATAGATAGATAGATAGATAGAAAGAAATGGACTAAGATAGATAGATAGATAGATAGATAGATAGATAGATAGATAGATAACTGAATTATATTTAAGGATTACTGTTGCAATATATATCCGTGAATGCCAAAGAAAACCTTGACCGAATCACTGGGATAAAGAGTTTGATTCGAACAATTGAATAATCGGGGAGGGGGTTCCTCAGATTTTTAGAAAATTGATAATGTTCGATAGAGAAGCGCACACCTCATAAAACGAAACAGCGACACTCACGGATACACAAGACCTCCACAAGCGTAAGCAGAATTTAACCGTTTTACCAGTAAATATTTTGGGGTCTTATTTAAAAAACAAAAAAAAAATAAAAATAAAAAACCCAAAAAACAACAGAGCTAAAAGTGGATATATTTAATAAAAAATACCAATGGTGTCAGATAGCATGAACGGTTTTCAGATTCAAACCATGTGCAAATATGCAAAATCTGCTTATTTGCCAAAAACTGCAATGGAAAATAAACACTGTTTTACATATGGTAATGTGAACACATCGTCACTCACCAAAATTAACTGACCTCGCTATTGACACCTGCCAAAGCCCAACAAGCGGCCTTTATTTAGAACCCCCTTTAATAAGACGGCAAAACTAACAGAGATGAGCAAGTTAAATTCGATTTACTGATATGTCTGAACCAAGATATATATGAACAGACTGAAATAGATAGATAGATAGACAATGATTAGAAAGAGATAGATAGATAATGAAGAGACTGAGATAGATAGATAGATAGATAGATAGATAGATAGATAATGAAGAGAATGAGATAGATAGATAGATAATGAATAGACTGAGATAGATAGATAGATAGATAGATAATAGCTGGCCACTCGTATTCGAGGATACCCATCTACTAGGGCGGCTAGCCAATCCCTATTGCGGACGCTCGCACAGGCACATTTCTGTTTCCTCAACGCCTACTGCAACTATACAACTTAGTTACAGCTTCTGGGGTAGAGCATGTTATCTAGCGTGATAAACAATTTGAACTTGTGGTTTCGTCTACCCAATTTCACTGACAAAGCATGGGTCAGCCCGAGGTATCTTTTTATTTTTGCCGCCCATCCCGATCCATCCTGATAACATCTCCCTCTTGACAAATCGACCATGGTGAGATTGAAACCCGGGTCTCATGGTCAAAATGCGAATGTTCTAACCACTCGGCCACGCATAGATAGACTGGCAATGTTGAGGGTAGATTTAAATCCATATGAATAGAATCGTACACACACACACGCACAAACACACACACGTGCATACATGCATGCATACAAGTATATATATATATATATATATATATATATATATATATATATATATATATATATATATATATATATATATATATATATATATATATATATATATATATGATACTAGTATGTATGCATGTATATATATATATATATATATATATATATATATATATACACACACACACATATATATATATATATATATATATATATGCATGCATAGACGGACGGACGGACGGACGGACGAACGACCGACAGACAGTATACACGGTGGAGTAATGGATATCGGCTTGGATTGAGGAATCGGAGAGCCGAGTTCGAATTCCAGGCGAATCCATTACATTCACTTACGTATTAATAACCATTGGGAAAGACATGAATCCTCTACTTCTCCCTCTAACTATGAGTAAATAGCAGGGCAGACTGGGTTCTATAGCCTTGGATGGCAACTGGTCTAGGAGAAGGAAAACTCTGAATTCAAAAACTGCAGAGAGTCCTTTGGGGACCTTGTGCACCAGGCCTCTGTAATCGGACCTTCAAAAAGTGCGGATGGTCCTGCACGAAACCTTCACCACTATAATCAAATCTCATGTGCTGTTGTTGGGTCGTCGGTTTCCTGTGAACTGATCTGCCTGCCCCTCAACGTCGAATTTAACGGGAGATATATATATATATATATATATATATATATATATATATATATATATATATATATATATATATATATATGAATGATGTGCGTTCAAGATATTGTGATATTGCAGATTATAATGCCCTTCGGAATATTTGTTGATTCTCCAAAACTTTCGACTCCATTTGGAATCATCAAAAGGGGAAGGAACTCTTCCGCTTCCACAATTCTCCAATATATAGTGGGCGCTTTTCCGTCGACCGTGTAATATATTGATTTTCCTGTATTTGAATGGTTGTTGTCGATCCATGTGTCATCCTGATTGGACTTTTTAAAGTGGTTGTTGCTGATTGGTTCAAGAATGTTAAATTTATCACGTGATTTCCGTATGTATATTGATGTGCGATGGGTAAATTGTCGCCTGTTTTTATTTTTTTTTTTTTAAATTTACGTACGCACGTTGTTTGCTTTTTATTTTCTCGACTGCACAGTTTAGTTGGGTTAGTTGGGTAGCGTCTGTGAAATAAAAGCACCATGACGCAATTCTGTTTTTGATCTGACTTTTCTTTCTTTTTTTTTTATCAACGTGTTCCTTAACTTGTCTGTGGAGTTTTCTTTTCACTAGGACCTGAGGAGAGATTCGAATAGCGATGCGATATGGTGGATGCAGATAAATCGACGACAACGGGGTGTGGCGGGAAGTGGTAAGAAAAAGAGAAAGGGGAAGACGGGGAATCTCATATAAGGACGCGTTTGAAAAGTGATAAAACACGAAAACACACACACAAATATATATATATATATATAAACTAGACTGTTCAGAAGATTTGAAGGAGATTCCGAAGTTGTCTTGAGGGCGTCGTTGAAGCCAGTCGTGATTTTATTGGATAAATTTACTCTTCCGATATTTTAGTTTAATTTTGATAAATATATTTCTTACAAGGAGACGTCAGTGTTATTTCATTTATGCGTAATTTATACGACAATTTATCCATCGCACTCTATATGTATGTATATATATATATATATACACACACACACACACATATATATATATATATATATACATATATATATACATATACATACATATATACATACATATATATATACATATATATATATATATATATATATATATAAATATATATATGTATATAGGCATATATATATATATATATATATATATATATATATATATATATATATATATATATAGGCATATTATATATAAATACAGATTTGTAGTGCACTTTCAAGTTTCATTGCATGGTTTCCCCAGGTAGTCAGTCACATATGGCGATAGATTCGCTTATTACCGTTGTTTTTTTAAAAATAGTTTGGTCTCATGAGAGGAACGCTAAATTATACGCAAATTCAACGTCAATGTAAACCCAATATATTATTGAGGTTTAAATTCAAAATATAGAATCTATGGAGGGAGAGATTGGGAAAAAATAAAAATGATGTAAGCTTAAATTTTATATGCTATGTGTTTTTCTGTTGGGAAAAAAGGCAAAATTTACGTTAAGAATTTATAAAGCGTAAGGAGAAAGACATATGAATAAAAAGGAGTGGGTAGGTGCAGTGGATTGTATATTGATTATAAATAATCTCTATTTTTCAAGGGAGTAACACTGCACAGTATATAAAAGATGGCGCATATTTTTCTGTAATAAAATTTCTCGCACATTCTGGCTGATAAATATATTACTTAATAAATAAACGGTACGTCTACTTAAATATGGGTATCCATTACAAATAAAGTTTAAATTGATGAAATATGTCGGATTGATAAATAAAAAAATCCGTAATTTCTCTAGAAATTCATTGTCATTAATTTCTGTCATTATCTTAGAAGAAATAAAGAAGCGCATCGCTGATTGGTTAATTCCTAGACAAATGGGTGATAAACCAATCAGCTTCTTTGAGCCCCAAAACATGAACGTATTAATGTAGACCGTCCTTTCAAAATGAATGTTGAATTATTCTCTGAAGCTGCAGGATGCAAACCAAAAGACCTACCAGAATATCTGCGAATACTGAAGAGGAAAAGTCAGGAAAAATTCCAAAACGGCAAGACCTGAAAGAGAGTGGGAAGATTTGGGAGTCTTTGTTATGGTGAAATCTCTATAGCTCACTAATGCACATTATTTAAATCATTCGGACTATTGTCCTCATCTTTGTCGCCATATTTATTACAACGTTTCGGCCGGTGTACGCTTCTTCAGGTGGTTGGAATGTCGAACTGAACCCTTTATTTCCTCAAGGACACATGGCACAGTGGATAAAGGCGTTAGTTAGATCCAGTGACAGGACCCAAAGAGTGTGAGTTCAATACCCGGTTAAGGCAGTGTAGAACTTGGAGAGGGGTATTAGCAGGAGATAACTGATAACTGACATCCATTAAACATGGCACGTGGAACTAGAACAGTCTACCCCAGTGAGTGAAATTAAGGGTTCAGTTCGACATTCCAACCAACCGAAGAAAGCCGGAGCGTACAACGGCCGAAACGTTGTAATGAATATGACGACAAAGAAGAGGACAATAGTCTGAATAATGTAAATAGTGTACATAATACTTCATCTCAGAAATAGAGCCTGATAACTCACTAATTCCTTCGATTCTTACTCCTTAATCCGTTACTCCATTCCACATGACCTTTTATATATATATATATATATATATGTGTGTGTGTGTGTGTGTGTGTGTGTGTGTGTGTGTGTGTGACACTATTTAGGTTGCTAGAAAGAAAGATGAAAAAAAGGCGAGAATTAAATTTAGGTGATAAGAAGCGATCACGAACAGGACACTAAGCGTGTTATTTTTCTGACAAGGAAAAGTGGTAAGATTCTATTTCCATTGTCGAGAAAGTAAAACACAGAATTTAATTTGATTTATGACGATCACCGAATAAACGACAGCAGTCTGCCATGACAACGATAATGATAAATTCCAGTTTGGTAAAGTCGCCTACGAAACAGAATTCTAAAGAGATAAAAATTAACTGGGTCGCAGAAAAATGTCTGTTGGACCAACCACAGAATTACAAAAACAAAAGACTGGGCCATTAGCTATCTACGAAGATGTCGTTTGGAAAAGACATCTGTTTTATGTCGAAGCTGGCCACGATAGGAAAATTATTTTATCAGAACGAATAATTAACGCCAGAATGTGGATCTCACCGGATGGCCACCCACTTGTTTGGCGAAGGTCCCGGATGATGAATTCCAGGTGACATTCAGGATAAGAATTTAGATTAAAGGACCACACTACGAGTCTAAGGACTTGTTGTCGAGAAGAAGAAAGAGAAGGAAAGGAGAAAGAAAAAAAAGGGAAGATAATTTTTTTTTCTTTGAGCAAGATTTTTAAACCGAGGCTAGTCTGGCCACACCCACACTGCTGGGCGCTCATTGACTGAATGCTGGCGTGAGCGGTAGGCGAAGGTAATCATCTGAAGTAGGAGGGGAGGCCTGTTGACACCCCTTGAAGGGATCGGTATGAGATGCCACTGTGAGAGAGAGAGGAAACCCGTTGACACCCTCTGAGGGCATGGTGAGATACCAATATGAGAACAGAAGAAAGTGGGAGGACGAAAGACTTCCAAAAATGGAAAATAATAAATTTTCCTGGCCGAAAACAAAGAAGTGGATTGTGGATTTAGAATCATCAAGGAACCTCAAACCCCGACAAGCCCACCCCGGTTTTGGTCGGCGTCCATATAAGCAGAGTCGCAGCGAGTGAAAAGCAGTTAGGTTCGCAGTTGAGTTAGGTTCGCAGTTGAGTTAGGTTCGCAGTTGAGTGGAGTTGAGTTAAGCAGTTGCAGTGAGCAAGACCCGCCTCGCAGAACCTGACTGAAAGATCTCACGCAATTCCGAACTCAACTTCTAACCAAGAACAATTTATTTTTGAAGAACGACTTAGACTCACACCACCGAAACAAGTTTTACGAATATCGCCTGAAGATACACAAAGAACCAGTTTCTTAAAGAACAAACAACTTAAGATGTTAAGACTCGCCTAACAAACACAGAGTGTCACGAATCCATATAGCGGGTTGGGAAGAAGAATCTGTCCTGTATTCAGCAACCAGATATAAAATATTGTCATCCTTTTTTAAGACATTTGAACTTTTCGAGTTATTATTTTATTTTATTT